>JAQQSW010018295.1:0-11276 GCA_028646575.1 Pseudocheirus occidentalis | reverse complement strand
AGGCACTGGGGTAGGGAGACCCATCCTGCCCTACCAGAAAGTCAGAGGGGCAATGGGGGAGGACATAGGAGAGAGCAGATTGGGGGAAGGGCTATACAAGTGGGATGGCTGTTTTGAGGTGGTGGGTAGGGGAAAGATGGGGAGACAATTTGTAACTCAAAATCTCGTCGAAATGAAGCAAAACTAAATACTGTATTATAATGCTCAAGCTTGGCCTAAATAAAAGAAAATCAGAATGCCTCTCTCTCTTTTTGTTGGAAAAGTGGGGTACCACAGGTGTGAACTGTTGCATGTACTGTTAAACCCCCTCCTCATTGGGGTTACTGGTTTTGCTGAGGTTACCAGTTTCACCTGTTACATGCATTAGTGTTAATAAACTGATTTTGTTCAAAGTCATATACCTCAGTCTATTTCTATTAAATTTACTTGAAATAGGAATAATTTTTGGGCATCATTCACAGTTCTATTACAATTTTTTTTACATCATTTTAGCTATTGTAGAAATTGCCCATTTATACAAACATTGATACGTACCTAATATGTTTCAGTGGTTACCTTTTCTATTTTTAACTAGTACCAAATAGTTTTGATCATCACTTTGTAGTACAGTTTCAAATCTGGTCCTACTATGCACTCTTCCTTTCCACTTATTTTAGTTATTTTCTCTTGAGAGTCTAGATTTTTTTTCCTCCAGATTTATCCTGTTATCATTTTTCAAGGACTATAAAGTAATCCTGTGGTAATTTGTTAGGGATGGCACTAAATAAATAAATTTTGGTGGTATTATATATTCTTTATATAAATATATATTTATATAAAAATTATATATTTTTACTTGTCTCCATATTGTTTTGACCCAATCATAAACAATTAATTTTATATTCTGGTTTTTTAAATTTTATATTTCTAGCTCTATAAAGTAATTCTTTGGTAGTTTGATTGACCTGACATTGAATAAGTAAATTAATTTAGATGATATTGTCATTTTTGTTATATTGTCTCCATTTATCCATGAGCAATTAATATTTTCCAGTTATTTAGATTGATCTTTATTTATTTGAAGAGTGTTTTGTAATTGTGTTTATAGTTCCCATATGTGTCTTGACAAGCAGATGCCCAAGTATTTTATTTTTCGTCTTTTTGTTGTTCAGTTGTTTCAATCGTGTCTAATTCTTTGGGAATCATTTAAGGTTTTCTTGGCAAAGATACAAGAGTGATTTGCCATTTCTTTCTTCAGCTCAGTTTACAGAGGAGGAAACTGAGGCAAACAGGGTTAAATGACTTGTCCAAAGTGTTATAGTGTCTGAGGCTGGATTTGAACTCAGGAAGATGAGTCTTCCTGACTGTAGATCCAGGCACTCTATCCACTGTATTACCTAGCTAACCCTAAGTATTTTATACAATCCACAGTTATTTTAAAAGGAACTTTTCTGCCTCTTCCTGCTGAGTTTTGTTGATAATTCATGGAAATGCTGATTATTTGTGTGAATTTATTTTATATCCTGCAACTTTGCTAAAGTTGTTTGTTGTTTTTATTAGGTTTTTAGCTGACTCTCTAGAATTCTCTAAGTATAATACCATGATATAATCTTCAGAAAATGATAGTTTTATTTACTTATTGCCTATGCTTAGTCCTTTAATTTTTTCTTGTCCAATACAGAAAAATAGTGGTGATAATGGACTTCCTTGCTTCATCACTGATCTTACAAGGCTTCTAGTTTATCCTCTTTACAAATAATGCTTGCTGCTAGTTTTAGATGGTATTACTTATCATTTTAAGATAGGTACTACTTTATTATTAATCTAATTATTCATTTCAATTAATTATTAGTTGAATCTTTAGGATTCTCCAAGTTGAGTATCATATAATCTGCATTATTGCAAAAAAGAAGTTTAGTTTCGTTGTTCAGTCATTTCTGACTCTTGTGAACCTGTGGACCATACCATGCCAACACTGTCCATGGGGATTTTCTTGGCAAAGATATTGAAGTGGTCCATTTCCTTCTCCAATGGATTAAGGCAAACAGAAGTTAGATGACTTGCCCAGGTTCACACAGCTAGTAAGTATCTTGGATCCGATCTTAATTCAGGTCTTCCTGACTCCAGACCTAGTGCTCTATCCACTGAGCCACTTAACTGCCTCTTGTTTCTTTCTAATCTGCTTTTATTTCTTTAATTTATTTTTATTTGTCTCATTGCTATTGATAGCATTTCTAAAATTATATCAAATACTCTTAGCGATGATAACAAACATTATTGTTTTATTCTTGATGTTACTATAAAGGCCTTCAGTATTTCTCCATTATATATAATGTAGGGACTGAGTTTTAGATAAATACTATTTACTATATTAAGGCAAGGTCCATTTACTGCCATGATTTTAGTGTTTTTCATAGAAGTATATTTTGGCAGAAGATATTTCTGCATTTATTAATATAATGTGATTTTTTTGTTATTAATGTGGTCTATTTTGTTTATAATTTTACTAATATTTAATCAGTTTTTCATTCCTGATATAAGTACATTCTGATCATAGTATATAATCTTTTTAATATGCTGATGTATCCTCTTACCTATTACTTTAATAATCATCAGGGATATTGATCTGCAGCTTCTTTCTCTGCTTTGTCTCTCCTTGGTTTGGTATCAGGACCATATTGATATTGTGAAATGAATTTTGTAGGCTATCTTCATTTCATATTTTAACTGTTTATTTAATATTGGACTCAATTGTTCTTTTAATTTTTGGTAGAATTCATTTATAAATCCAATTTGTCCTGATTCTCAGCTCTAACCCCTCTCCATCCTAGGGAGTTAATTTATGGCTTGTTCAGTTTATTTTATTTTTCTCACTTCTTATTCTGTTTCTGTTCATCTGAATCATGCATTTTCCTGTGTTGGTCTATTTAATTTTTTTAAGCTATGTAATTATATAATCGAGCAAAATAGTTTCAAATAGTTTCCTTTATTTTTTCTTCATTTGTGGCGAATTCCCTTTAAAAAATTTTTTGATATCAGTAGTTTTGTTGTCCTCTCCTTTTATCACACTAATTACTTGTTTTGTTAGTTTAAAAAAACAAACAAACCTCAGTTATTCAGCGTTGCGTTTTTTGTTTTCAATTTTGTTATTTCTTGTTTGATATCTAGTATTTCTATTTTAAGTTCTAGTTGGAGTCTTTTGATTTGTTGTTTTTCTAGATCTTTTAGTTGCATAGTTAAATCATTGATCTATTCTTTATTTTTTTGATGAAAATTTTTTAAGAAGTAATTTTGCACTAGCTTCTTTGGCTAACTTCTAACAAAAGACTTTGTATGGTGTCTCATTTTTTTCATTTTCTTTAATGAAATCCCTCCCCCCATTTATTCCTTGACATCTAGTTCTTTAGTATTAAATTATTTAGCCTCCAAATAAATTTGAAATGTTTTGTCAGAGGCTCTTTTTTGACTAATTTTTTTTTCTTTTTGGAGGGGCAA
The DNA here is from genome assembly GCA_028646575.1 of Pseudocheirus occidentalis. Classification (NCBI taxonomy): domain Eukaryota; kingdom Metazoa; phylum Chordata; class Mammalia; order Diprotodontia; family Pseudocheiridae; genus Pseudocheirus; species Pseudocheirus occidentalis. Next base: position 7,802 of record JAQQSW010018295.1, on the reverse strand, counting down.
TTGGGGTTAAGTGACTTGCCCAAGGTCACTTGCCCAAGTATTAAGTATCTGCGGCTAGATTTGAACTCAAGTCCTCCTAATTCCAAGGCCAGTGCTTTATTCACTGTGCCACTTAGCCTCCCCGTTGACTAAAATTTTTAATGTCTTGTGATCAATAAAGGATACTTTAACATCATTGCTTTTCTTAATTTGTTTATGAGTTTTTAATGCCCTACTATATGGTCAAATTTTGTAAAGGGACTGTGCATAGTTGATAATATGTGTTCTGTTCACCATTCAGTAATCACCAAAAATATACTACATTTAACTTCTTTTATGTTTATCTTTTTACTAGATTTGTTTGGTTCAGAAAGGGGACACACTGAAATCTTCAACTACCATAATTTTGCTGTCTATTTCTAGCCACAATTTAATGAATTTTTCCTTTAAGTATTTAGATATTATGGCATTAATTTGAGTCAAACAATTTCAGTGAACTTTAGCATTTGGGGGATGAAATATTTTAGCAAATGAACAGGGCTCTCCTAGACCCTTACAGTCAGTAGTAAAAATCAGTACTAGAAGTCATTTGGGTAAACTCTAAGCAACATGATTTTTAGAGGGATAGGCGTCAGAGAAGTAAAGGAAAAAATACTTTGTTTAGAAAGATGGATGGAAAGTATCGAAAAACAAAGATGAAGGAGTTTCACCACCGCTCACTGTTTTAGAGGGTGACATTCAGGGGATACCAAACATAGGCTGACTTTAGACCATCCTTCTGGAAGTTAGAAAGGTAGGGGCAGCTAGGTGGCGCTGTGAGTAGGGCACCAGCCCTGGAGTCAAGACGACCTGAGTTCAAATCCAGCCTCAGACACTTGACACACTTACTAGCTGTGTGACCTTGTGTAAGTCACTTAACCCCAATTGCCCTCCAAAAAGCCAAAAAACAAACAAAAAAAACCCCGAGTCAGGTGGAAATTAGAAAGCTAAATTAACATCTCAAAATGTTGTTTGATGGGGGGGAAATGTGTGTTAATGCTCTAGAAGGTTTAGCCAAAGAAAATTCAATTGATTTCAAGGTACAGGGATATCAGGAACAGTCATGTAGTTGTGTGTTGAGGGAAGGAGGGGGAGCAAAGGAGGAAGTGATAAATCCCATGGCCAGTGGCTTTAAAAATGCATGCAAAGATTTATTTGAATCCCTAATTGCTCAACTGAAAGCATTAAAAAAATTATCCTAATCTCCAGGGTCAGGGCTAAGTAGCACACTTAGGGAGGGAAGGATATAAATGAGAAGGCAGGCAGTAATTGCCTAGGGAGGGTAGAAGTTTGGGGGGGAGGGTGCACAAGAAAGGGATATGGGTATTAAGCAATATTGCCTTGTCACCGGTGCATGGATAACAAGGCACAGCTCTAATTAAGTAGAGAATTCCTAGAGTTGATGGAATCAGATACAGAAATAACCTTGGCAGTATGAGGCAAAAATCAGGAAGACAAATCATAACTATCCAACACTGTTAGGCAGATTTGGGGGATAAGTATACTTGGAAATATAGGAGTGATACAAAAAAGTCAACAGCCTCAAAGTTACTCTTTCCAGCCATAAATTGATGGGCAAAATCTAAAGAGGTAATGTGAAACATTCTTATAGATGAGAAAACTACTCATTTGCTGAAATTAACTTTCAAAGTCTAGAATTGAATCACATTTTCCCAGGGATTTGTATTTTCGCAAAAATGTTAGGCCTTTTGGTACACTGGATTCTACTGTGAGCTCTGGGGACATGTTATTTTTCTTAATTTTTTTTAAGACTATTCCTTCTGAATTTTGTATAATGAGGATGTGCCCTCTGCTGACACATCTCTGTATTACTGAGAATGGACACTGAGCTATCCTGTTCCTACCAGAAGCTAATTCACATCCCAGCTTTTATCAAGTAATCAAAACAAAAAATAATACCAAAATAAGGTCCAAATGGGTACGTCATTTAGACATAAAGAATGATACCATAAACAAATTAGGGGAGCATGGAATAGTTTACTTGTCAGATCTATGGCCAAAGGAAGAATTTATGACCAAACAAGAGATAGAGAGGATTATAAGATGTAAAATGGATACTTTTGATTACATTAAACTAAAAAGGTTTTGCACAAACAAAACTGATGCAGCCAAGATTAGAAGGAAAGCAGAAAACTGGGGGAAATTTTTTAATATAGTTTCTTGGGAAAAGGCCTCATTTCTCTAAAATAGAGAACTGAGTCAAATTTATAACAATAGAAATCATTCCCCAATTGATAAGTGGTCAAAAGATATGAACTGGTGGTTTTCAGACAAATAAAGAGTATAGATTTCAGACAATAAAAGGTATAGCCATATGAAAAATGGTCTAGATCCCTATTGATTAGAGAACTGCTAATTAAAACAACTCTGAGATATGACCTTGTACCTATCAGATTAGCTAATATGACACAAAAGGAAAATGGTAAATGCTGGAGGGAATATGGGAAAATTGGGACATTAATGCACTGTTCGTAGAATTGTGAAATGATTCGGCCATTCCAAAAAGCAATTTGTAACTATTCCCAAAGGGCTATAAAACTGCACATACTCTTTGATCCAGCAATACCAGTAGTAGGTCTGTATCCCAAAGAAAATTTTTTAAAGGAAAAGGACCTGTATATGCAAAAATATTTGTAGCAACTCTTTTTGTGGTGGAAAAAAATAGAAACTGAGGGGATGCCCATCAATTGGGAAATGGCTGAACAAGTTGTGGTATATAAATGTAATAGTTCTATTGTTCTATAAGAAATGATGAGCAGGATGATTTCAGAAAAACCCAGGAAGATTTAGATGATGTATTGAAAAGTAAAGTGAGCAGAATCTGGAGAACGCTGTACACAGTAACAGGAATATTGTATGATGATCAGCTGTGAATGACATAAGTATTCTCAGCAACACAAAGTTCCAAGAAAATTCTAAAGGACCTATGATGAAAAATGCCATTCATCTCCAGAGAGAGAATTGATGGAGTCTGAATACAGGTTAAAGTACTTTTTTGAAAAAGCTTTCTTTTTTTCTCTTTTTCTGGTCTGTTTTCTTTTGCAATATGACTAATATGGAAATATGTTTTGCATGACTGCACATGAATAAACGTTATAAAATGGTTTGCCTTCTCCAAAGAATTGAAAATTGAGGGAACATCTATCAATTGGGGAATGGCTGAACAAGTTGTGGTATATGAATATAATGAAATAGTATTGTGTTATAAAAAAATTATGAGCAGGGAGAGTTCAGAAAAACCTGGAAAGACATAAACTAATGCTGAGTGAAATGAGAAGAACCAGGAGAACATTTTACACAGTAACAGCAACACTGTGGGATGATCAACTATGATAGACTTAACTCTTCTTAGCAACACAATGATCCTCAACAGTTCCAAAAGGCTCATGATGGAAAATGCCATCCACATCCAGAGAAAGAACTGTGGAATCTGAATGCAAATTGAGGCATTGACTATTTTCACTTTGAGATTTTTGTGTGTGTATATATTTTTTCCATTTTGCTCTGATTCTTCTTTCACAACATGACTAATGTGGAAATATGTTTAACATGATTATTTAAAATGGTGGTTAAAATTGTTTTTGCATGTAATTGGGACAAGTAAAATATTAAAATTAAAAACAAAGCAGAAAAGGCAGTTCTTGCTTCCAGAAATGAGTACAGAAGATAACTGTAGTGGTGGATGGGAAGGGTGGGAGGAGAATGGAAGGGTAAGACATGAAGACAAGATAGCTGTCTTCAAGCACTTGAAAGGCTGTCATATGGAAGGGTTGAACAGACTGACTTTGTCTGTTCTTTGTCACTAGCTGACTTTGATATAACACTTTAAAGTTTACAAAGCACTTTACAAGCATAATATCTTTTGCTACTCACGAAAAAATTCCATGAGGTATGATAAAGCTCCTTATTATAGATGCACAAGTAGAGTCTGAAAGAGCTTAAGGGACTTGCCCAGAGTCACACAAGTAGTAAACATCTGAGGCAAGATTCAAACCTGAGTCTTCCTGGACTTTTCTACATACTCTTCCACCTAGCTATCTTATTCTGTTTGAGCAGAGAGGAGAGAAGCAATAGCAGTAGATGGAAGTAGTAAAGAAAATTTAGATTTAATGTCAGGGGAAAAAATCCTAATAATCAGAGTGATCTAAAAGTGGAATGGGTTGTCTTGGGTGTTAGTGAGATCTCTCTCATTGGATGTCTTTTATCAAAACCTTGTACGTTGAAGAGGAAATTATTCTTTGGTTATTAGTGGGACTAGATGATCTTTAAAGAGTGCAGCTGCCCATTACTCCTTTTTAGTTACTCTACGTTCCGGGAAAATTGACATATCTGCTCTTCTTCATATTGAACATCCCCTCTTCTACCTCCACATTTTTACAAAGGCTGATTATCATGTATGGAACATACTCCACCTGCCCCCCAGTTCACATAATGCAAATTATGTGTAAATCATTGTGCTGTGTGTTGTGACAGAAACTTATATGCTTTAGAAACTCCTGGAAATGAACAAATAACTAATTTCACATCCAAAGAAGTTATTGAATAGTATACATTTATCTGGAACTTTATGGTTAATAGAGATATTTATATGATAGTGAGGGTGTTATCATCTCCCTGAATGAGAGGACTCCCCAAGGGTCTCTCCTGGGTCCTTCTCTCTACGCTTTCTCACTTGTCAACGTCTTCAGCATTCATATGCTTAATTATCATCTCAATGCAGAAGACTCATAGTTTTATATATCCAGACCAACCTTCTTCCCTGAGCTTCAATCCAGCATCACCAAAACCTATTAGACATTTCAGTTGAATTTATCAGAGACATATCAAACTCAATATGACCAAAATAGAATTTGCTTATTTCCATTCCCCATACCCCACCCACCTTTCCTTCTACTGAGTTTCATAATTTCTCTGAGGGATACTTCCATTTCTCCAGGCTCCCAGGATCATAAACTCAACTCCTCATTTTCTTCCTACACTCTCTTGTCCTGCCAAATTGACCTCTCTGTATTGCTCACACAGAATTCTCTATTTCCCATCTCTTTGCCAGGGCCATCCCTTGTGTCTGTGATGAATCTCTGCCTCAGAGAATCCCCTACATCCTTCAAGACATGACTTAAGCACCAGCTTCTACATGCAGCTTTTCCTGTTCTTCTAATTACTAGTTACACCTACCCTAAATATGTTTATTCTGTATATACATACAGATTGTTTCTTCCAATAGAATGTAAACTTTTTGAGAGCATGGTTCATTTCATTTTGCCTTTGCAGTCCCAGTCTATAGTTGGCCCTAAGTAAATGTTTGCGGATTGATTGATTAACCCTCCATTTTATGAATGAGGAAATGAGTCTGAGAAAAGTAAATTGACTTGCCCATGATAATCTAGAAAGTGGCCGAACTAGTACTTCGATTTAGGTCGTCTAGATTATAAATTCATTATTCTTTCTATTTCACTGTAGCATCTCTCTAAGACCATGCAGCTTATTAACTACATATGATAAAAAAAAATTGAGGTCCATTACTAATCAACTGAACCAGTCAATTACCGTCAAAAGTTCCTCTTCATAGCTGTGCTTTTTTTTTTTTAAATAAAAAGATGGCTTGAAGCTCTCTGGAGGAAAGTTACCACATCAAATCCAATAATGGACTCAGTTCTGCTTTGAGTAAATTCACATAAAGTAGAGACCTCTTGTGAAAACTATCTCTGAGCTTTGTGCCGTCCTATCCATAGTTCTTCAACCTCATCTCCCTCACTTAGAATCCCAAGTTTCCTTCCAAATAGCCTTAAATATCAACTCTCCTCAACATAAGCCTTTAGAGATCTCACCCACTCACACATTAAGTCTCTCACCATCTTGAAATTATTTCATATTATATTTATATATACACTATATACTTTGTATTTACCCACTATCCTGTTGTTTCTCCTCTGAAGAATATAAGCTCCTTGAGGGTAGAGACTGCTTTGCTTTTGCTTTGTGTATCCCAAATGCCTACACAGTACCTTGTATGCAGTAGAGCTTAACAAATGTTTGCTGATTTGAAATGTATTCTAATTAAAAAGACATCATCTGATGTCTTAATGGAATGTAAGTTCTTTAAGATCAGGAACTGTTTCATTTTTACTTTACCTGGCAGATAATAAGTGCATAATAAATGGTTGTTGATTGGCTGTCCAGCAGAATTTAAATTACTTCACTCAAATGAACATTCTATTTGTCCCGAACTAGGACAATATAGTGACAATCACTCTATCGGACCTCACAAAACAGTAATTATGCTAAGTGTGACACAGTGGAAGGAGCATTGGATTGAGAAGCAGAACACTAGGTCCTCGCCTTTGGTCTGCTCCTAACTAGCGGTATAACTTTGGGCAAGTCACTTTTCTCCTCTGGGCCTCCGTTTTCTTATTTATAATTACAGCTTTAAAAACTTAAAACAGGCTAACACGATTGCAAAATCCATACGGAGACAAAAAAAAAGATGAATAATCTCAGGGGAGATAATGAAAAAAAGTTGAGGGGTATATAGGGGTCCTAGCAGTGTCAGATCTCAAACTATACAACAAGGTAGTAATTATGTTTTGCGTTATGCATATTTGTAAAGGGTTTTGTTTTTCTTGATTTCTCAATGGTTGGGGGAGGAAGAAAGAGACAGAGAGAGAGAGGGAGAGAGAGAGAGAGAATTTGGAACAGAAGTACAATAAAATAAGAACTAGAGCACAAGCCCTGGAGTGAGGAGGACCTAAGTTCAAATCTGGCCTCAGACATTTAACACAAAAACTAGCCATGTGACCTTGGACAAGTCATTTAACCCCAACTGGCCTCCAGAAAAAAAAAGAAAAATAATATAAAAACAAAACACACCAATAAAACAAACCATATAGACATTATCTGACTCAACAGTGGCTAAACAAGCAGAAAAGATCAATAATAAAGACATCCTCATAATGTCAGTAAGACAGCCTTCCCTAGGACAAGGACGGTAGCAGACCAGGACTCCACCTTTGAGACTGCCACAGCTTGCAATGAAGAATGTATCACAAAAATCATTGAGGCCTTGAAGTAATGACTGAATAAATGGAACGAATTTGTGGAAGATACCCTTATGGCGAAGCACTCTCACATATTGTCACCTAAAACCAGGATCCTATGCCAGTAAAGGAAATGTCATCAGTAATACTTCTAGAAGCAGTGTATGAAGGTGGTCCTATCTTCTATCACAGGGTATAGTAATATATCCTTGGAAGAAAACCTAAAGCAGCAGTTCCAACCTGTGCGTCTGACCCTTTCACAGGGGTCACAGGGGTCGCCTAAGACCATCGGAAAACACATATTTCTGATGGTCTTAGGAACAGAGACACCACTTCTCTATCCATCTCCAGGCAGATCTACCCACGTGCAGATACACCTACATATGAGTATTAAAGGGTGGCAGCATTAGGAAGGCTGAGAACCACTGGCTGTAAAGCCAAGCAACAGTAGATTCCCAAAAGAATGCTACTGTGAACAGCTTTTAAGATTCAGATTACACAGTATTAGTGAACACTCTGTTTATTCCATTACAAATCAAGATTCAGTACAATATTCACAGTATAATATTCTCAATATTATATCTTATTACAGAAAGTCACAATATTTGGAACAAGGAACAAAAGAAGACTTAACACTTAAAGAATAAAAGAAGAATCACTTGGTTTCCCTAAGGGGGAAGCCAGCTTAATACTTAAAGATTCAATCAACAATTCACAATATACTGATCT
>JAQQSW010018294.1:0-11276 GCA_028646575.1 Pseudocheirus occidentalis | reverse complement strand
AAAAAAGAACTTGGAAAGCATCCTTCAAGAAATTCTCAAGGAAAATTGTCCTGATTTTTAGAATCAGAGGGCAAAATAGAACTTGAAAGAATTCACTGATCACCTCTTGTAAAAGATCCCCAAAAGAAAACTCCTAGAAATGTTATTGCCAGGTTTCAGAATCCCCAGTTAAAGGAGAAAAATACTACAAGCTGCCAAAAGAGAACAATTTGAATACTGTGGAAACACAATTAGGATAACCCAGGATCTGGCAGCCTCTACATTGAGGGATTGAAGGGCCTGGAATATGATATTTAAGAATCACCTACCCAGCAAACTTGAGTATAATGTTCCAGGGGAAACTATGGTCATTCAATGAGGTGGAGGACTTTCAAGCATTCTTGTTGAAAAAAAACAGAACTGAACAGAAAATTTGACAAACACAAGAAGCATGAGAAGGTAAACATGGGAAAGAAGTCATAAGGAACTTATCAAAGTTGAACTATTTACATGCCAATATGGAAAAACAATAATAGTAACTTATGAAACTTTTCTTAGTATGAGGATAGGTCAAGGGAATACAAATGTGTGTATATGTGTGTATATATACTTACATATATGTCTACATATGAGGCCATATATGCATATGAACACATATCTGAGCATGTGTGTATATGTGTACACAGAGGATATAGGATCAGTTGAATAGGAAGAGATGATACTTTAAAAGGTGAAATTCTGAGATGGGAGGGGATTAGAATGAGAGGGGACAGGAAGAGACAGAATAGGGTTAATCATCTCATATAAAAGAGGCAAAGGATAACTGTTATAATGGAGGGGAAGAACAGGAAGGCAAAAAGAGAAAGGATCAACCTTATTCTCACTGAATTTGGTTTAGGGAAGGAATGACATAAACTCTAAACTGGGTATCTTGCCACACAGGAAAGTAGGGGGGATGGGGATGAGAAGTGTGATAGAGGGGAAGGTAGGGTAGGGGGGAATGTTGCTGGAAGCACACACTTCTGTAAAGAGACAGGGACAGGGTAAAGAATAGGACAAGGTGGGGGGGATAGGAAGGAGGGACATATAATCACTATGTGATTATCAACTACACATGTACAGCCTGTATTGAATTACTGGTCTTTCCAGTGGTGGTGGGTGATGTGGGAGGAAGGGGAAGAATCAAGAATTTAAAGTTCTATAATCAAATGTTTAAAAATGTATATATGTATATATTATTATTATTAATTACATGCAACTGGGAATTAAGATATACATTCACTGGGGTAGGGAGATCGATCTTGCCCTACTGGAAAGTCATAGGGGTGATGGGGGAGGACATAGGAGAGAGCAGATTGGGGGAGAGTTATACAGTGGGATGGCTGTTTTGGGGTTGTGAGTGGGGGTAAGATAGGAAGAAAATTTGAAACTCAAAATCTCATGGAAAGAATGATGTAAACAAGAAAATAAATCAATTAATTTTTTTAAAAAGTAAAAAACTAAGGAAAAAAAAGAAATATAAACAAAAGGGGCAGCTAGGTGGCTTAGTAAATAGAGCAATGACCATGGAGTTAGGAGGATCTGAGTTTAAATCCGGCCTCAGACACTTCACACTTACTAGCCATGTGACCCTTGGGATAGTCACTTCTTAATCAAGGGTTTAACTATCATCTCTGTGCAGATGACTCCCAGATCCAGTCCTTTCCCCCTGAGCTTCAGTCCTACATTACCACTTGTTTAATGGATATTTCAAACTGGATGTCCTAAAGACATCTTAAATTCACTATGTCCAAAAATGAATTCATCTTTCCTTCTGAACCCTCCCTTTTCCCATATTTACCTATGTCTGTCAAGGAAATGAATAACCTTCCACCCTCCAAGGTTCATAATCTTAGCATTATCCTTGACTCCTCACTCTCTTCACCACATCTCTTGAATTCAACCCATTCTCTCTACTCATATAGCCACAACCTTAGTTCAAAATCTCATAACCACTAACCTAGAATCTTGAAATAACTGTCTTATAAAGCTCTTTTGGTCCCCAGTTTTCCTAACTCTAATTCATGCTACATAGTGTTACCAAAATAATTATCTTTAAACACACATTCCATCCTTGACTTAAGTTCCTGTTGCCTCGAGGATAAAATAAAAACTCCAGTATTTATCTAAAAACACTATACAATTTGGCTCCAACTCAGCTTTTCTATCTCAGTGGAAATCGTTCCCTTTCCTGTCAGCTAAATTGGCCTTCTCTCTGTTTTTCACATGTAACAACCTATCTCCCATATGGGTGCCTTTACAATCTAGCTAAATTGGCCTTCTCTCTGTTTTTCACATATAACAACCTATCTCCCATATGGGTGCCTTTGTATTGACCATCCTCCATTTCTGGAATACAATTCTTTCCCAATTCTGTCTCATAAGAATCTCTCTCTTTTTCTTCATGAAGACCTTCCTGATCCTCCCAAATGCTAGTGCTTTCCCTCTAAAATTCCTTTGCATTTTCACTATTTTGTATATATTTTTAATTATTCACTTTACATTTATACAGTGAATGTTATATATACTTATATCTGCCTCTAGACTGCAAATTCTTTGAGAGGAGATTGTTTCATTTACACTTGTATCCTCAGTGACCAGAAAAGTTGATGAGATGCAGACTCTGGGGAAACCCCTTGAAGTTTGATTAAATCTTCCCACTTGATGAGGCATTTGCAGAGGCCATAAGCACTTGAAGCAGAAGTTCCCCCAAGTTCTGGCTCAGGTGCAACCACCTCCAAGATGTCTTCTCTAGAAGTGATCTATCTCCTCAGATTTTTCATATTACTCTGTTAAACTTAATTGATTCATCACATTCTAATGTATTATAGTTAATGTTGTACATGCCAAAAACATATTATTAGACTATAAATTCCTTAAGGACAAGGAGTCAGCTATTTGTCATTTTACCTCCCCAGAGCTTAGTGACAGAATAGGTCGGTGCTTAATAAACGTTTGCTGAGTGGAACTGAATCTAGTTAACCCTGAAGACCCTCACAAGTTAGTAGGAGCAAGTTTCTAACAATACAAAACTAAAGAAAGATACAAATGTGGGTAATTCTATAAGAAATGTATACATTATTCCTGAAACAAAAAGGAGCCATTTGTACAATGAATGTTTTCTGGCAGTAGTTTTCTCAGTAAAAGAAATCTAGAAGGGGTCAGGTGGGTGGCTCAGTGAATAGAGCACTGGCCCTGGAGTCAGGGGGCCCTGGGTTCAAATTTGACCTCAGACACTTAACACTTACTAGCCATGTGACCTAGGGCAAGTCACTTTACTCCAATTACCCTGCCTTCCCCCCTGCAAAAACAAACAAACAAAAAATCTAGGAAACTTATAACTAGCATTCACATAAACTAAATATGGATATTTATCATTTAAATAATTTCCCTATTTTACAATTTTATTCATAATGAGATCTACTTTTTTAATAACAATGTGACTGAATGTTAGAATGCCATTTACCAAATTGCTCATTGATTAGTCCTACGTGACTACATTAACAATTTTTAAAATTTAGTGTAAAAATAATATGTATAGAATGCTGTAACAGGAATGGGAATTTGAAGACCTTTCCTGCCCTTAATAGGTCAAATGTAATCACATAGAGCCTGGTGGTAAAAGCTTCCTGAAAGCATGGAACAGGAAAGGTGGAGTAGGAAGGAGCAGAGGAGACCACTAGCAGAAATGGGAGCAAGCAGAGCAGCTAGCTTGACTAAGATAAGGGCTTTTTTGCTTAAGGGAGCCTGTTTTGTTCCCCCCTAACAGAGGGAAGGCTTGGAGATGTCAGTGCTCCCTGCATTGGATACGTGTACCAACTTCTTGTTTGTTATGACAGATTTGGTTTTCTGGTGTCTAAATAAATGCTTTGGTTCTATCTCTCATATGAAGAGTCTGTTACATTTTGTGATTCAGAATTACACCAGCATATTCATAGCCACTGTGGGGGCTGTGAATATCATGCTGGCATTATAAATGCCAAAATGATTTCACATTTTGCTATCACATAAATTCAATAACAAGCAAAATACAAAAGCGATCACTACAGATGAAATACAAAAGTCATTTCCACACAATTTTAGCTATAAACATCCTATCTTATAGAAACTACTACAGAAATTTCACTAGAGATCTGAGCTACATATAAAGCACACACCACTGGAAATTATCCCATTTACTGTCTACCAAAATGACAAAACTCAAACCAGACAATCTTGCTTTCCCATTTGGAGAAGGAAGAGAATAATTGTAGACTAGTTTCCATGATGAAAGGGAAAAGGAAGTTATTAATAAGGACTAATAAAAATCATTATAGAATCATGGTTATTATTAAATTATTAAATAGGACATGCATATTTTCAAGTAACAGAGAGTAAAAATTTTCAAAAGCTTTAAAACCATTTGGTTCGAATATTGCTCTCTCTCTCAAAGATTTATGGAGAATCTCTGTTTAACGTTACTCTTCAATTCAAGTAACATTGCTCAGGCTGTTCAGTCACTTTTCAGGCACGTTCATTTCTTCATGACCCTGTTCAGGGTTTTCTATGTAAAGATAGTGGAGTGGTCTGTCATTTCCTTTTCTAGCTCATTTTACGTTGAAGGAAAAATGTTAAGTGACTTCCCAAAGTCACACATCTGTTAAGTCTCTGGGGCCAGAGCTGAACATAGGAAGATAAGGCTTCCTAACTTTAGGCTCAGGACTCTCTCTACTTCTTTTTACTCTACGCCCTTTCATTAACATTAAGTAGGTCTAAGTGTCAAGGAATACTGGAATGCTATCAGGGAATTTAGAATCAAAGAGAGGGGAAAGACATACACTCAAATAACTAAAATATAAAGGATAACAATAATAAATAAAATCTAAAAAGACCCAGGCAAAGTACTGTATAAAATTTAAAGATGAGAGATCAACTGGGGAAAGAGAATGTCAAGCAAGGATACCTACATAAAGAGGTGACACCACAGCTGCACAATGAGGGACAAGAGCTTCAAAACATAGATACTGAACCCAAGAGACCACTCCATACATGAGGGATGAGGGGGTGGCAGAATGACAGAGGCACAGAGATGGGAGACAGCACAACAAGAAAAAACAACAATGTGATCCTGTTGGGTTGAAACGTATGACATGGAAAGAGTATGAGATGAGACTGAACCCAAATTATGGAGGGTCAGGAATACTGGGTTTAAGAGTTTAAAATTTAATCAGAATACAGAAGGCTGAGGATGGATGCAGATTTATCAGCAATTATGATCTATTTTACCTAGTCCAGGAGTTCTGCCACTGCAGTCATGTGTCATGCCATGAACAAGGATCCTTCAGGGGGTGAAGCCACTATGGGAGTGGCGGCCCCCATGGAATGTGTTGGGGAGCCCACAGGACAGGTACAAATGAGTTGTGAAGCAAAGTTTGAAAATGTAGAGCTGGGTATAATAGGGAAAAAATAAATTCAAAGATGGGTCATTCACTTTGTCAGTGGTGAAACCGTGTAAAAATATAGCACTGATGAAGATGAAAGCAATGGTCAAGAAGAGACCTTTTACCTACAACTTCTCTGCACAGCTGATAGGGAGGCACATTATTAGACCAGAAGAATATGCCTCTGCTGTTCCTATTTGCTTTGCTTTTGGCACTGATAAAAGGAATGGGGAAAAACCAAACAAAAACGAACCTCTCAAAGGATTCCACCTTAAAGGACTGTTCTAAAGAATGTGCTTTACCGGTTCTTAATTGCTTTATAAATATAAACAAAAATGAAAGGTAATTTTTACAAATAAAAATTTTTATGCAAACTCAACAATAAATAAATAAATTGGTCCTTGCTGCACAATTATAGTCCTTCATGCAACAGATATGTATGCTCTGTGCATACTAATTGCATCTTTATTTCTGAGGGCCCAAACAAATTGCTCTATTCCTCTTTTACTTAGGGCTGGTAATCCTGGTCTTTCTCTTTTCAATAATAAGGTTGGCTCCCTCTATTTCCTCCCCTTAATGGAAAACATTTTGAGAAAAGAAAAAAGCAAGATAGGTTATGATGAGCTCTTTCCACACATCCAAATCACTGAAGAAAGATTCAGTCACATTTTTAAGAGATATTCTGACTCGGTTTCAATTGTTCTGGCATTATTCTAGCAGGAGAATAAGCAGGCTGTTTGGGGTGAGTCAAAAAACACAAGATTCTAGAAGAGAGTAAAGAAGAAAAAAGATCAGCAGAAGAAAGTAACTACCTCCATGAATTCCTTCCCATCTTTCCCATTCACCCAGACTCATTTTTAAAACAACCTAGGGGCACCTAGGTGGTAGCAGTGAATAGAGCACAGGGGCCCTGGAGTCAGGAGGACCTGAGTTCAAATCCAGCCTCAGACACTTGACACACTTACTAACTGTGTGACTTGGGGCAAGTCACTTAACCCCAATTGCCCTCCAAAAGAAAAAAAGAAAAAAAAAAAAAAAGAAAACACAACCTAGACTTCCTCCTTATCTGAGACTAAAGCTGGAACTAGGAATAGTGCAAGTCAGGGGCAGCAACTGGGTCGATCATGTGCATTTTTTTTTAAAACAATTTCAGGCAATAAAAACAATCAACCCAGCAAACAGCAAGAGCCGGGAGGGCATTATTACTCAAACCTTTTAAATATTTTCTTAGTTCATTATTTTAGAATTTTAAATAAAAATATATAGTAATGCAGCAATATGTCAGAGCATCAAAGCATGACAGATTATCAAATCAAAATCTTCTTTCAATGAAATCAATGGCAACTACCATTGAATAATATAAAAACATCACAGATAGAAAACAATAAATAATTGATTTTTCTCAACAAATGACATAAATTATATTCTAAAAAGGTACAGGTCTTTAAAAATATCTGACATAAGTGAAAATAGTATCTAATTCATGGTTGGGAAAGTAATAAAAAGGACAAAGAAATAAAATTCTGACCTTGGCTTTGTACTATTTAAACAATAATAAGAGACAACATGGCATAATGAAAAGAGTCATAGCCTAGGAGTCAAAGACCTAGGTTAGACTTCGATCTGTCACTTACCACCAAGAAAACATTGTAAGTACTATTCAAATAAGGTACGTGTTTAATACAGAAAGCTAACTATATTAACAAATAAAACCTATTCAGGTCTAGTTGACATGCTTTTTAAGAAGTACCAACTATTCTAAGAAGGGTTCTCTGATATCTTTGGCAAATCTCCCTTCTTTTGCACAGTTTTTCTGCATTGCAAAATCCCTGATATTATACACACTATCCTGTTTGCAAGAATTTTCAAATAATTTCAATAAAGGCATAAATGGCTTATTTATTAAATTTGCATATGACAATGCAAGAAAGAATATTCTTACTAAGCTAGAAAAACTTCCAGTACAGCCTCTGGGACAGACAACCAGTACTTCCATGACCAGCACAGATAATACAATGAATTTCTATGTTCACAATTCAAAAATATCATCGATAAAGGTAAGGAGGTGTTCATACCTGCATCAATAAAAACAAAACTAGTATTTAAATATACATAAATTTATCATTTTGGAAATACTCAAAGAAGGTGCCAAAATTTTCCATACCCTTTTATCCAGAGATGTATCTACAAGGTAAAAATTCCAAGGCAGTCAGTGATTAAAAGCTTACACATATGGCAAAATATTTATAGTAGCACTTTTTACACTAGCAAAGGTAGGTACCCATTAACTGGGGAATGGTATAATAAGCTACAGCAATATAATATTACTATACAGTATGGAACAATTAATATGATGAATATAGAGAATATGGAACAACTTAAAATGAACTAATGTAAAATAAAGTAGAACCAAGAAGACAACAATCATAATGACTACAAGAATATAAATAAAGAACAACAAAACTACTGAACTGAAAGCTGTGAAATTATAACGTCAAAGCTTACCTCCAAAGAAAATACATAAGAAATTATCTCCCTCCCTTCCCTTTCTTTAAAAGAGTAGGATTTGGAGTAAAGAAAAATGGATATAAAGCCAGACTTTACCACATATTGACATATTCTATGTTCTCTGTTATTCGAGATGACTCTCTGGGAAGGGCTACATAAGGGCTACAGTGGGACATATAAATGATGTAAAGATAAAAGATATCCAAAAAGGTACTTAAAATTTTTTTAAATAAGGGACATTTTGGAGTGTCACCAACAATTGTCATTTCTTCTAATAATACATTTTTAAAATCTCATTTTACATAGTCTCTCACTGTGAATATACAGTAATAAGTATACCACTTCTGATAGTTTAAGCTAGATATGGCTGTGCCCAAGACAATATTTATTTTTTTTTAACTCAAGGAAATCAGTATAGTAAATAATTTTTCTTCCCTTCAAGACAGTCACAGTGCTTGAGGCTACTGCAGCACAAAAACAAAATCTCTTCAAGAATGTCTCCAAACAGTCAAGCTGAAAATCTAAGCCAAAGTTTCATTTAACAGCCTGTCAGTTTTTTGATGTGGAGCTAATGAATGCAGTGGCAAACAAATCCATCAAACCTAACATCCAAACAACTGCACTTCATCCCACCAAAAGGAAAATGAAATACAACCTGCAGGCCACCTTTCGAATCTAACCTCTCAACAGAAAACAGATCTCTATGCAACAACTGCAGTAAAACATACTAAGCAATTATGAATATAATTTCATTCAATCAGGCAATAATGTTTAAGAATCTAAAGACAAAAATGTAGAAAGACCATACATTCCTTGTTACTAGTACTAAATGATCATGTAAAGAATAAAATCTCTGCCAAGAAAAAAAAGTTATACACTATGGACTGTTTTGACATCCTCATTTTAAAAATTATCCAAATGTCTCTAATTCAAATGACCTATAATATTAAATTTAAAATATTCTTGCAAATAAATTGTTTCTGTTTAAGCTCACCTTCTTCCTGGATGTACAAATGGTAAAAACAGATTAATATTTATATATTAATATTGAATATCTTTCTGTGTACCTCATGATCTATTACTTCCCCAATACAAATAAGCTTCTTGTGCCTGGAATATCCTCTCCCTGATGTCATTTATTCAATCCAATGTGACTCAATATGTATTTCTTTTATTTAATTCAGTTTTATTAGTTCAAAATTCTTTCCTTCCCTCCTCCTTCTTCATTCATTGAAAAAGCAACAAAATCCACTAAAAATATGTAAAATCAAACAAAACTAATTCCCACATTGGTCATGTCCAAAAGTGTGTGTGTGTGTGTGTGTGTGTAATATGTGAGTGTGTGAGTATGTGAGTATGTGAGTGTGTGTGTGTGAGAGAGAGAGAGAGAGAGAGAGAGAGAGAGAGAGAGAGAGAGAGCATGTGAGAGTGTGTGCGCGCGTCCCTGCATGTGCATATACTTCAGCCTTCACTCTGAGTCCATCATTTTTCTCTGGAGGTGGACAGCATGTTATCTCACCAGTCCTTTAAAACTTTGAATGGTTTCACTGCATTGATCAGAGTTGCTAAGTCTTTCAAAGTTGCCTTTAAAATATTGTTATTATTGTATAAATTGTTCTTCTAGTTCTGCTCATTGCACTTTGCATCAGTTCCTCTGCATGTATGTACGTCCAGGTCTTTCCAAAATCATGCATGCACTTCATGATTTCTTTACAGCAAAATATTCTATCACATCCATATAGAACTTTTTGAGTCATTTTCATTTGATAGGCACCCCCTCAGTTTCCAATTCTTTGCCACCAAAAAAAATAATAATAACAGCTATAAATATTTTTGTACATAGGGTCCTTTTCTTCTTTCTTTAATCTCTCTAAGGTATAGAACTAATAGTAGCATTGCTAAATCAAAGGATATGCATAGTTTACTAGCTTTGGGGCACAATTACAAATTGCTTTCCAAAAGCACTCAGACCTGGTACAAGGCTCTGTGCTAGGTTATAGAGTTACATAAATAAAAAGAATATAACTTTTAAGTTCAAGGAGCTAATGTGCTGGGAGGTTGAATTCCTATGCATCCTATATATAGCATAACTCAGATACCTTTTTTTCCATGGAGTTTCTCCTAATCATCAATCTCATAGTTTACTTTTAAAGACTCTTAAACATCTCTCCATAGGCTACTCACAAAAGGCAGAAAAGATAAAGGAAGAAGTGAATAGGCATTTTAATCTAGGGCCCATTATATGCCAGGCATGATGTCAAGCATTTTCTTTCAAACAGATAACATCCCATTTGATCCTGATAACAATCCTGTGAGATAAATGCTGCCATGATCCCCATTGTATAATCAAGAAAACTGAAGCAAAGAGAGGTAAAAGGGACTTGCCCAGGGTCACAAGTCAAATCTGTACTCATCTTCCTGACTTTCAGCCAAATGTTCTATCCACTGTGCCACCCAGCAACATCACATGATAGAAAGAAAAGTGTACCTAAGAGAATGAGACCTACGGTCTAACTATGGTCTGACACTCACTGCCTGTCTGGCTTAGGACAAGTCAGTCAGTTTCTTTAGACCTTAGTTTCCCCATCTCTAAGATGATGAGATTAAACTAGATGGCTTCAAAAGATCCCTTCCAGCTCTAGAGAGGCTTCTAATGTTTTGTATCAGTTATATGTCTGTGTCTTATTACCTGACTAGACAATAATCCCTAAGAGGGAAATGATTAGACTTTACCTGAACTTCGTTGTTCCTCTCTCTCAACTAACATAGACTTCAACACACAGCCCACAATTAATCTATTTAAAATTAGTACTTGCAAATCTCCCTTAAAACTGAAAGCTGGGCTTTGCAGATGCCGCCACCGGGCGTCATCGTCTTGGTTCCATCCGCCAGAAGCCGATCCCTGCCGCCTCTTTCTCTGCGGTAGTGCCCAGCCCAAGCATCTGCAGCCATGGCTAACCCCAACGTGTACTTCGACATCGCCGTCGATAACAAGCCCCTGGGCCGGGTTACTTTCGAGCTCTTTGCCGACAAGGTTCCAAAGACAGCAGAAAACTTTCGTGCTCTGAGCACTGGAGAGAAAGGATTTGGTTACAAGGGATCCTGCTTCCACAGAATCATTCCTGGGTTCATGTGCCAGGGTGGTGACTTCACATGCCATAATGGCACTGGTGGCAAGTCCATCTATGGGGAGAAATTTGCTGATAAGAACTTCATCCTGAAGCATACTGGTCCTGGCATCTTGTCCATGGCAAATGCTGGACCCAACACAAATGGCTCCCAGTTTTTCATCTGTACTGCTAAAACTGATTGGTTGGATGGCAAGCATGT
>JAQQSW010018293.1:0-11277 GCA_028646575.1 Pseudocheirus occidentalis | reverse complement strand
CTACACAGATTATTCTTGTTGTAATTCTAGATCCTTTGCCTTCATGAATATTATGTTCCAAGCTCCCCAATCCTTTATACTGGTAGTTTCTAAATTTTGTGAGATCCTGACTGGTTCCATGGTATTTTAATTCTTTTTTTTTTCTGATTGTTTGCTCTATTTTCTCTATGACCTGGGAGCTCTGAATTTGGGCTATATTTCTGGAAGGTTTTTTTTTTCTTTCATGAAGTTATTGAAAGATTATTTCAATTTCTCCTTTGTCCTCTTGTTCTAAAATATCTGGTCAGTTTTCCTTTATAATTTATTTAAATATGATATCTAGGCTCTTTTTATCATGGCTTTCAGGTAGTAGAATAATTCTTGAATTATGTCTCCTCAATCTATTTTCTAGATGAGTTATTTTTCATATGAGATATTTCACAATTTCTTCCTTTTTCCAGTATTTGACTTTCTTTTTATTGTTTCTTGATGTCTCATGGAGTCATTAGCTTCCACTTGAACAATTCTGATTTTTAAGGAGTTATTTTCTTTAGTATTTTTGTACCTCTATTGCCAAAATATTAATCTAATTTTCTTGCATAGGTCTCATTTCTTAAATTTTTTCCACATCTTTTCTTTGATTTAAAAAAATTTTTTGTTCTTTTTAGTCTCTCTTTTTTAGTTCTTCTAGGAATTCTTGTTGGACTTGTGTCCAGTCTAGATTTTTCTTTGAGGCTTTTGCTTATAGATGTTTTCAAGTCATTGACTTTTTCTGAGTTTGTGTCTTGAGCTTCCCTCTCTCCATAGTAGATTTGTTATGGTCCTGTTCCTTTTTTGTTGTTTGCTTATTTTCCACCTATTTCTTGACTTTAGACTCTATGTTAGAGTTGGGTTCTACTTATCTCTGAAAATGACAGAGAGGATGTCTGCTCTGAGCCTTTCTATCTTTCACAGCTCAGTCTGGTTTTGGTGTTTCCTACATGGTATGGTCCAGGGAGAGGTCTCTTCACTGCCTTCCAGAGCTGAGGTATATTCCTTACCCAGGTAGGACCCCTACTCTCTCACAACAACACTAACCCACTCCTCTCAGCCCTAGAACTATGTCTCACAACCAGGCAAAGGGCAACAGAACTGTAAGATAGACTTGAAACTGGATAGTGCTCCTAGTGCTAAGACAAAGATCCTTCGGGATCTCTTTATGATCAAGTGATCAGTTCCTTTACTATCCCTGGTTGTGGGGTTGCTCCCCACTGTTACTACTGCTTCCATTTTACCACGTTCTGACCAGCCCCCACCCCAGTGTCCACAGACCTCTCTTTTTGTCTTCTAACATGCCCTAGGCTGGAAAAAAAAATTGACTGTTATTTTTTCTTGACTTTCTTACCAGAATTCAGTTTGGCAAATTTTTAGATTGTTGTACAGGGGGTGTATTGGGAGTACTTAGAAAAAAAGGCTCTGCCATCTTGACTCTACCCTCCTAAACACCCACTAAGTGCATGGTACTAGGCTGGGTTCTGAGAGTACAAAAGTATTAATAGCTAAAAGCTAATAATACCTAGCACATGTTAAGTATAAGGCTTTAATATTGTTAATGAAGTTATGTACCAGGCACCATGGTAAGTAAGCACTTTATAAATATAATCTCATGTTATACTCATAACAACCCTAGGAGGAGGTGCTACTATTATCTGTATTATATAGAGGAAACTGAGGCAAACAGAAGTTAAATGACTTGACCAAGGTCACACAACTAGTATTTGAAGCTGGGTTTTAATTTAGGTCTTCCTGAGTCCAGTACTCTATCTGCTGTGCCACTTATATACACAAAGATAGTGAAATGATTTATACAAGGCCACATATGTAGTATCAGCAGTGAGATCTAAACCCAGGTCCTCCTGCTCCAGAGGCAGTGAATTTCCATTGTACCATTCTTTTCCTTAAGCCAAAACCAAAACAGTTGCCCTCAAGGAGCTTGTAATCTACAGCCATACAAATAAATTCAAAGTACATACAAAATCGTTTCAGGATAGAAAGAATATAATAAACATTTCAACATACCTCCTATTAAACCTGCTATCATGCATAATACAATGCTCCTTCATACTAATAAGTGAAGATATAAAGACCCAAATGCCCCAAACCCCCACCCCCGAGGTAACAAGGCCAAGACAGTGCAAAGAACTGTCCACGTTATGAACACTATACATTTACTCTCACACAGTTTAAACATCTCATTGTGGAAAAAAGGCTTTGACCTCTTTCTTTTTCCTATCAGAAGCTGTTCTTAAAGTTGTCATTCTTCCCACCAAGTTATAGCTTCACTGAAAAGACCATAGGAAGGAAATACAATGTATTCTACCTTGTTTCTCTCCCCAAACCCAATATGACACCAGTATAATCAAAACTGTGTTGTCAAAGGATGACTTCCATGACATAAAGGAAAGGATGCATTCTGAAATCCAGTAAAACCGGCCTTCATGTTGTTTCTCATTCACAGTGTTCCAATTCCCATCACAGTGCCTGGAATGTACTCCCTTATTCACTTCTACCTTTTAAAATTCCCCCATTTTCTTTCAAAGCTTAATGCAAGCATCACTGTTTTCCTAAAACCTTTGAGAATCCCCCACAGCTGCAAGTGCCTCCCCTTCACAAAATTATTTTGTATTCATGTATTTATCTTGTATATACTTAATATACATTTGTATTTTCTCCCCAAAAATCTTGATTATCTTTAAGTGGAGTTTAAGAACTATTTGAGTACTTTATATGCTTTCTTTATGTACTTGTGAGTTCCTATGAATCTTCTATGTATTCTGCATTTTCTGCAGGGAACAAAAAAGAGAATGCTCTCCCACACCAAATTTGCATTTACTACATTCAGTGTTTCTACAGGAGCTTTTATCCACAGCTTGGAAAACCAAGAAATGAGCTATACTTATGCTTTATCTGGGGATTTCCTGGAGTAAAAGCTAGACAGAGGTATGACAAACAAAAGAAAGAGAAATTATCCTCTTGGCATCAACTCCTGAACTCCCCAAGATCAAACCTTGTTTTGATGAGCCCAGAGTCCTTACATGGGAATTAGGTCATTTGTAACAATTACAGAATCTCCTTCACAAGATTGCTGTGAGATTCAAATGACCTAATATATGTAAGGTACAAGGTAAATGACAGCTATTATTAGTGACCTATCCAAAGTCACTCAGCTAGAAATTATAGAGGTAAAAATCCTCACCCAGGTTTTTGGCTCTAACTCTAGTGCTGTGTTCACCATGCCTCTTGAAAAGCTTGAGAAAATGGGAAGCGAAATGGGAATTTAAAAAATAAAGTGGAGGAAACATAAGAGAGAGGGCAAGTCAATAGTACAAATGACACATTCAGACTCCAACAAATGAAAATGCTTTTGAGAATCTGGCATTATTGCAGCCAATATTTTGTCAGAAGTCGGGAGCCCACTAGGCAAAAAGCAGGTGGTATCATTCCATCAGCTTCCCCAAGAGGCAGTTGCTTCCATCATGCTGGAGTTCAGTGAAATGATTTTATAGAAAAACTGGAGAACATTCCTAGTCATCAGCAGCACATTGCCAAACTACAAACAGAATACATACAATACTGAATTTTAGTTCAGTGCTAGCAAATTTATTCTCAACAACTACTTGTGGGGTGGGTAGGGATGAAAAGGGGAAGGAACTGAGCCACATTTTGTGCACAAATATTTATATTTTAAGTTGGCTACTTCCAAAGAGCCCTGGGTTCATAGTCAGAGGACCTGGGCTTAAGTGCCCTCTCTGCAGCTCGCTCATTTTGGGAGCTAGCTATCGCTTCTCTCTGGGCCTTAAAAGGAGGAACTATTCCAGCTCTACAGCTCTGATACTAGGCTCCTATGACTCTCTCCTTTTAATCTGCAGTGTGCTATCCTAAATATATGGGTGGGGCTCAGTGGAATTATTTCAGAAATACTCTCTTCTATCCACTGAAAAACATAATATATCGTACTATCAAACATTTCTAGCTTGCTAACAGGAAGAATCCATTGTTTCCCCTTCTCATAGGGTCATAGAGCTGGAAGAAACTTCAGAGACCGTCTAGTTCTAGAAACCTCCATTTTATCTCGTAGGAAATCAAAGATCAGGAAAGTTAAGTTACTTGCTTAAGGTCACACAGAAAGGAAATAACAGAGCCGAGGATTCCCTCCCTTCCGGCCTCCCCTTCGCCCCTGCCCCCTGTTCTATACAGGATTTTCAAGGGATTCAAATTAATAAGTATACATTTCACTGAGTTTATATAGCCAATGGAACCATACAATTTACATCCAATTTCTACTTCCATCAAGGATCTTCACTGATACAGTACCCCAAACACTCACCCAGATTACAACAATTCTACCTCTTTGTCTCTGTTGTGGCTAAAAAGCCCATTCCTCCACAAAAGACCTGGGCATGAGCTTCTCTGTTCATGGATAGGCTGGCCTTCAGAGGACCACACCCTGTTCAAAGTGGCAGCTTTTCCACTTGTTAAGGACTGCAAGAACTTCCTCTTGGCTGGCATAGAGGCCAAGGCCTTTAAGAGGCCAGGATTAGCATAGTAAGGTGCTCAGTAGAACCTTTGTGGAAGTATGTAATTTAAGTGATACAGGGCCACACATAAACAGGAACAAATATGAAGGAAGAGAGGGGATATGTGTGTGATTAAGGGATGGTCATTAGTGCAACTAAGAGAATCACCCTGATTTAGTACTTTAGGAACAGTTTCCTATAACAACTCTTAGGATTGGACTTTCAACAAATGTGATAAGATGAAAGATTCTAGCTAAGTCACCTTCAAGACTTTCTCAAGAAGCAATGAAAATAGTGACAAATAAAGCAAAAGACTAAAACACAGAAGAGATGAGCTAAAAGAAAAATCAAGAAGACATATCTCAAGGGGGGAAAAAACATTGAACTCCTTGAAAATCACAATAAAAAAAAAACCTGGCTCTCAAATTTCAACTAATCATAAAAAAAAACTACACAGAACTCCTAGGACCAGAGGGCAAAGTAAATAGAAAGAATCCACAGGTCACTACTTTAAAGAAAAACAAGAACACCGAATACAGGGATAAAGACTCCCTATTCAACCAGAGTTGTTGGAAAAAAAGCATGAAAGTAGTTTAGCAAAAATTAGCTTAAGACCGACACCTTACAGCACATATCTCAATTATCTCCAAGTAGAAAAGTTATCTAAATAAACAAAAAGTCATAACACAAAAAATTAGAGGAGACTAAAAGGAAGTACCTTGCAAAAATACAAATTGTGGATAGGGATTAACACAAAAGATAATGTGGAAAAAAATATAAAATAAGTCAACACAAGTAGAATTAGAAGAAAAGCAGTTAACTGGGAAAAATATCTCTGACAAAGGCTTGATATCCAAAATAAATAGAGGGTCAATACAATTATATAAAAATAAGAGCCATTCCCCAATAGATAAGTCAAAGGATATAAAGGTTTTTTCCTTATGAAAGTTATCAACAACCACGTAGAAAAATGTTCCAGATCTCTAACAATAAGAGAAGTGAAAATTAAAACAATTTTGAGGTTTTAACTCATACAAATGAGATTAGCAAAATGACAAAAGACAAAAATGGAAGAAATTAGAGGGACTTTAGGGAGACAGGAAAGTTAATATACTATTAGTGGCTCTGTAATTGATCCAGTTGTTATTAAATATAATTTGAAATTATATTTAAAAGGCAAATAAACTTTTGACCTAATTATAACACATAAGCATGTTCCCCAAGAAGGTCAAACACAAGGAAAAAGAGGTCCCATATAAAAAAAAATTATACCAGGCTTTTTTGTACTAGCAAAGAACCAAAAGGAAACTGAGTGCCTACCAATTGGGAAATTGTTAAATGGATTGTTATATATGAAGAATCTAAATAAAAATTACTGTGCCATAAGAAATGGCAAATATGAAAAATTCAAAGAAACTTTAGAAGACATTTATGAACCTTTTATAGAGGGAAGAAAGCAAAACCAGAAAATAGTTTATACAATACCCATAACAATACACAGGATAATATCTCTAAAAGCCTTTCAGAACTCTGAATGTGGTGATTGGTTAGTGAGGAAAGAAGCATACATTTTCAGATATTGTAGATGCGTTGATACATTTGCCTTGCATTTATTAAGTAACTACAGGCACTGAATTAAGCACTGGAGACTTTTACTGGGGGAAATGAAAAAGGGAGTCATTGGGAAGCAATTATTATGATGAAATTTGAAAGAAAAGCATATCAACAAAACATTTCCAAAGGAAAAAAAAAGCAGCTCAGATTCAGGTGCATGATGATAAAACTTGTTTAGCTCAGCTTCCCAAACCTTGACAAAGGAACATCAGCACGATACGTAAGCTGATCATTTGAATTGCTTGCCTCCTACCAGATATTTTGTACTTGCCATCCCATAACATAAGACTCCTTGCTGATCATTCATGAGAGTGTAGCTATTCTATCAGTTTTGCTAATTATTCTTCTGGCAAGTACAAATACAAGTCCTGAATGCTTTCAAATGTTACTTCTTCTATAACTGCTCCTGGAAAGAGCTACTACTCTTCCTTACAGGGTAGGATAATGGCATTCAAATCTCCAAGGGGTCTTAGGCATAATCTAACCCAACCCCAACCCCCCGTGTTACAGTAGGGAAAAAAATGAGTCCCAGAGATCACATAAATTGGTGATTGAGATTAATACCCATATTCCTAAACTCCAAGTCCAATGCCACTTTCATGACAGCAGAATCTTACAAATCTTTTTCACAATCGTTTGTCACAAAACCCAACCATTGTTTTATACTTTGTCCTTTTATAATACAAATTTTAATAATTTTTCTGACATTTTATGAATTAAAATTTTCTACTAACCAACATTTCACCTCTCTTCAGCACTGTGATAATTAATTAATTGATTGTCATTAATGATTACTCTGACATATCTATCACAGGTTCTTTCTGTTGGGTTTGCGAGCTTTTATTTTTAAATATAACTGTTTAATATAGTTTCTTTTGTGACCCTATGCATTTTAATTTATTTATTTGAAAACATTATTCTGAGGTTTATAGGCTTTACCATACTGCCAAAGGGAACTATGACACAAGAAAGTTAAAGAATCCCTCTTAAGTACTAAAGTACTAACTGAATCCTTAAAGAAAGACTTACTCATATTCAATATCATTTTAAAGCTAAGTGTAGTATATTAGTTTCTAATTTTGAGAAAATTAATAATCTAAATGGACACTTATATAGTGGTTTAAGGTTTACAAAGCACTTTAAATACATTATCTCATTTGAAACTTCTAAAAATCTATCATTATCTCCCTTGTGCAAATGGGGAAGCTGAGTAGTTCAGTGACTTGGCCATAGTCATGGAGCTTGTGTCAGTGGTAAGATTTGAACCTAGGTTCTCCTGAGTCTAAATCCAGCATATTCTGCGCTCATCATACCATAATAGCTTTCCAAGTTAAATATTCACAACCTATGGCTATCTACCCACTTTCCCTCCCCATTCCTTACTCTATTTACTTTTCTAGAATCAGACCATTAAAAGTAATACTCATGCAGAATTTGTTTTAAGTGGGGAGGGGAGGAACCCTATTATTTTAAATATAAATAATCAACCATTCATCTGTGAAGCTAAAAGTTCTAAAACCATGTCAAAATCCATTTAATGAAGAATGTTCTGCATAGCTCCTAAAGCATGTGGCAACAAAGGTTAAAAACAGCAGTACCTTCATGTTTGAAACCTTAGGTCCAAGTGACATTCTTATATTTATACTTTAAAGTTATCTTATCATAGCAAAGGCAATGATACTTGGGGTTTATTGGGAATGGAGTGATAAACCTATCAATTGTCCTCAGTTATGTTTATTAATTGACTGTGGTGATAGAGCTAGGTTTCAAACACACTGTCTCTGTCCAATTAGCTTTGTTTATTACAGGAACATGGTACTCAAGCCAAGGGCAAAGAGTTTATTTAGCCCTCCAAGGGCTAGGTAGTGGAAATGTAAGCAATAACTTATGTTTCAGGGTTAGGTAATTTAAAGAGTTCTCAGAGAAACTGTCTGAAATTCTTCAACCATGCCTGCCTTCCCCCCTAATATATATAATAGGTGTGTGGCAATACTCCATTGCAATACTCTATAGCAGTGGTTCTCAACTTTCCTATTGCAGTAACCCTTCAATACTCATCTGTGGACATATCTGCATGTGGGTGGACCCACCTGGAGATGGACAGAGAAGCAGTGTCTCGGTTCCTAAGACCATCAGAGATATGTGTTTTCTGTTGATCTTAGGCAACCCCCAAAGGGGTTGAGACCCATAGGTTGAGAACTGCTGCCTATAGCAAAGAGGACCTACTTTGTGTTCACAATATGGCAAGTTAGCCAAAGGAAGTAAAGAGGGTCTAGAATGGCATGATTAGTGAAAGTAGTTGGGAAATAAAGAAAATAGCATCATAAAGAGCTAGACCTCAAGTCATTTCTCTTTGATAAGACTTTTTAATAAAGGGGTGCACCCTTGGGCATGAACTGAGGCCCAGCATAAACCCAGCAAGAAATATAATCCCTGTGGCAGTGGACAGAGTGGATACAAACAGGAGGTTAAGGTCAATGAGTAAAAGCAGAGCCTAATGCCTCCAGGTAGGATCTCACTCTAGCCTAATCCCAGGACTCCAAGTAACTGATACTTTCCTGCCTTGCAGGGGTGGGGAATTTGAACTTGGGCATCAAAGTTGTATTTCTTTGAATACCCAGATTTGGCCTCTCCTATTGAAAGGGGTAGAGAGAAGCCGCCTGAGCTAGGAGAATTTCTGGACTTAAAGATTACTTGGACTGCCTGCACTTATGTTTTTGTGATATTTCTTTCTAACATTATGAAAAAAATTGTAAATAATGAAGCTTTTCAAATGACCTCACTTAAAACACAGTAGGAATGGAAGGTGCGATAGACTTTTCTTAATGTGGTAAGAGTATCTGGAGGCAAGACTCTAACTGGATAAATTCACATTAACCCTACTACAGTATAAGAAGAATATAGGGTACCACTCATGAGGAGAAAAATGAAATATCAAATTACAAGAGTTGCTTCAAGAACTGCTATTAGGATGTGACTTATTGATATCCCTCGGAGATAGATGATGCACATGGCAGCTGTGCTGAGCATTTGCTTGATAGCACTTGGTTTCCAATACTGAATAAATAGCAGGCACTGTCCTCAGAACCCTGGCTATCACACATGAATTCCACCATTATTTGCCTATACTAAAATCTCCAATAGGTCAACAATATTCCAGGTTTCTCAGCCTAGAATTCAAAATTCTTCATAATATGTCCTCATTCTAGATATCCAACTCATTGCTTCCTGCAATATCCAAGACACAAGCATTTCACTCTAGGCAAGATGATATCGTCACTTTTCTCCATATTTATCTCCATTTATTTATCACTATATTTATTTCCAATTTATTTATTTTAAATATTTGTTTATGCTCCTCCTCTGACTTTAAATGTCTTGTAACTCTCTACTTACCCAAATTACTCCAACCTTCAAGGCTCAGCTTAAGTTCAACTTCTTCCATGAAGCCATTCCTGATTTTTGTAGTCCATATTGATATTCATTTTTTTGTCTAAAAAAGGAAATATAGCACTGGCCCTGTAGCATTGGTCTATATCACACATTATTAGGCATTGAGTCATGTACTCTGTTATGTTTTACTAAACTATTTCATGGACAGCTCCTAGTGTTCCCAAGTGTATTGATGAGATCCTAGAGGAAAATGACCATGACTTCATCCTGACCCATTTTTTCCCTCCTTATCTAGACTCAAATGGTGAGATGGCTTATTTTTTGTCAAGGATAACCTATTACCTTGGGACTTTGACCTCAGCTTCTTCTGACCTTGCCCCAAACATCTCTCTTTCTTCCATCTTTAATCTCTCCCTTTTTACAACATGCATACATCTCTCACATTAAAAAATAGCAATAATACATTAAAAAAACCATTTCTCCTCAGTAACTCTCTCAACTTATCCTCCTCTCTCCTCTGTTCCCTAGTATACTAGAAGACCACACACATAAATCAATCACTTCTTGTTCCCTTCTAAACCATCCTGAAATATAACTTCTATCCTTGTCACTCTACTGAAACTGCTCTGATTGAGTTCATAGATTGGGTCATAATGATCAACTTTAGTGATTTTTTTCCTGCCTTCATATTTCTGTACTTGTCTATAGAATTTGGAACTGCTGATTACCTATTTCTTTATCACACTCTTTCCTCCTTGGACTTCCATAATACTGTTCTCTCCTAGTTTTTCTTCCTTGTTTACTGACTTCTCAGTCTCATTTGCCAGTTCACCTTCTTAATGCTGCTCTCTAAGCATAAGTATCACCCAAGATTCTATCTGTTCTCTTCATTCTACTCTCTCTGCCTTGATTATCTTTCATCTATTCCTATAACTTCAATTATCATCACCATGCACATGATTATCAAATCTACATCCCTTTCACTCTATTCCTACTAATTTCCAACTGATTTCTAGATATTTCCACTGAGATAACCTGCCAACATCTCAAACTCAAAATGTTCTAATGTGAACACATTTCCCCCCAAAGAAACTATGCCTCATTCTAACATCTCTATATTTGCTTATGGTGCCATGATACTTCCAAACATCTAGCAAACTGAAGTCCAAAACATTAGACTCATAAATGACTCATCCTCTCTACCTTACCACCATATAACTGACACAAATGACTCTACCTCCGTCATATGACTCAGATTAGTCCGTTCTGATTCACTTTTAAGGCCACGAAACTAATTGAGACCTTCATCACCATTCACTGGAGCTATCATAACAGCTTCCTGGTTGGTTTCCTTGCTTCCATCCTCTCTCCTTTCCAATCCATTCTCTGCTCAGCTGGTGGGGGGGGGGGGCGGGGAAGAAAGAAAAACTCTTATAATTCACAGGTCTAACCATGTCACCCCCCAAAAAAATATTCTTGAATGTCTTTCTTTTGTCTCTAATATGAATACAAAGTCCTCAATCTGGCTCTTCAGCTTCCTTTACAATCTTTGTCCAACCTACTCAAACAATCTATTTTTCAGTATTACCCTTCACAGAGTTAAATTCCCTGTATATTGAACTATTTGCTGCTCTTCCATTCAATCCGGCTTTTTAATCATCTCATTTAATTTGTATAGGCTGCTCTTCAAGCCTACAATGCACTCCCTTATCTGTCTCTACTTGCTGAAATCTTT
>JAQQSW010018292.1:0-11277 GCA_028646575.1 Pseudocheirus occidentalis | reverse complement strand
AGACATATGTGTAAGTATACATATATATATATATATATATACATTTGCATTCCATTCACCTATCCTCATACTAAGAAAAGTTTCATAAATTACTATTATTGTTTTTCCATATTGGCATGTAAATAATTTAAATTTGACATGATGTCTTTCCCATGTTTACCTTCTCATCCTTCTTGTGTTTGATTGTCAGATTTTCTGTTCAGTTCTTGTTTTTTCAGCAAGAATGCTTGAAAGTCCTCCAACTCATTGAACGACCATATTTTCCCCTGGAATAATATGCTCAATTTTGCTGGGTAGTTGATTCTTGTTTTAATCCCAGCTCCCTTAATCTTTGAAATATCATATTCCAGGCCCTTCGATCCCTCAGCGTAGAAGCTACCAGATCCTGGGTTATCCTGATAGTGCTTCCATATTATTCAAATGGTTTTCTCTTGGAAGTCTGTAATATTTTCTCCTTTAACTGAGTGTTCTGGAACCTGGCAATAACATTTCTAGGAGTTTTCTTTTGGGGATCTTTTTGAAGAGGTGATGGGTGAATTCTTTTAAATTCTATTTTGCCCTCTGTTTCTAAAACACCAGGGCAATTTTCTTTGAGGATGTCTTGACGGATGTTTTCTAATTTCTTTTTCTGGTCTTGCATGCCTGCCTGTGCAATGAGCCCCTCCTGCTGAGCTGCCTTTCTCCAATTCTTGTTTTTCACACCTTGCTAGATGTGCAGTTTGCTGGGGGTGCAGTAGATCTTCTCTCTCATAGACTGGCTGCGGCGCTGTTCGACTCCCGCCGGCCACCCTGGGGCCTGGCCTGGACACGTTTTTGTTTCAGGCTGGGCTGCCGTGATGAGCCCCTTCTGCTGAGCTGCCTTCAGTGAGAGATGTGTTTTCTGTATTTTTGTGAGTTTGAGAGTCCTAGAATTTGTGTGGGGTCATAATTTATGGATCCTTAGGGTGGATGTGTGGGAGCTGCAGAACCTTGCTGCTTCTACACTGACATCTTGGCTCCACCCCCCAATAATAATCCAACATGTTACTTTTAATGCAGCATATGCCATGGGATGTGGTGCTCCAGGCTACTTCATGGTAAAAATCCACCTGGCAATTTTCCCTTATGTCAAGCATTTTTTGTCCCAACACCCTTAGCCCAGAAAGGGGGCTGGGTGGGTTTCACAAGATAACTCTGCTACTATAGCTGTGTGCAAACACCTACTCAGGTGGTGCTGGAGACACACAGATCTCTCCCCTTTTTGAATCCAGGACCAAGTGGTTTCCATAGTCACTGCTTTGTTGTTTCTAGTTTAAGATCTGGGGCTATAAGACTCCCTTGCTGGCTGCCATTTGGAGCCGTTCACCTAAGTCTAATCACCCCTCCTGGTAGTCTCCATTTCCTACAGAACAGTCCTATTCCACCGCATTCATGTGTCATTCATCCAATTTTTCTTTTGCACATCTCTGCTAATCCAAAAAGGAACTCTAGAAATGATTTGGTGTCTATGAAGTCCTCCCTGTCATTCACCCAAGGAATCTTTGGGTGGCAGCATATGGATGCTTTACACCTTTCTTCACATCATTTGAAATGATTTTCCAGAATGGTCCAACTAATTTAAAATGTGCCAACAAAGCACTGGGATACCAAAGCCCCTCCATCCAAGAGCAATTGTGCCCATTTTAATTTTCTTTGTCAAAGCTTCTGAGTGCCAGATGAAGCTTTAGAATTATTTTGATCTTTATGTGTATGGTACAGAGGACATAGTGCTGGGACTGGGATCAGAAAGACCTTAGTGAAAATGCATCAGATATTTATTAGCTGTTTGACCCTGGGCAAGTCACTTCACCATATTTGCCCCAGTTTCTTCAGCTGAAAAATGAGCTGGAGGAGGAAATGACAAATCCCCCCAGTGTCTTGGCCAAGAAAACCCCAAATACAGTCATAAAAAATTGGAGACAGGGACAGATAGGTGGTGCAGTGAACAGAGCACCAGGACCTGAGTTCAAATCCAGCCTCAAATACTTCACACACAAACATAGAAACAAGCCATGTGACCACGGGCAAGTCACTTAACCCAAACTGACCTATCTCCCCCCTCCAAATAAAAAAAGCACAAAAATAATCATTGGAGATGAAAAACAAATGATTCAAGAAAAATGCTTTTTAAAAAAGATTATTATTGATTTGGAATAATAGAAGGAGGGCACATGGGACAAAGGGGTAATTAGAAGCAAGTATTTAATGAGGTGAAGCTCAAAAGAGAGATTAGAATCAACAGGAATGATATGGGTTGGATGGAAATAGAGTTAATCTTTCAGTACCTGACAATTATTGAAGGGTTTTGCATGACTGCACATGTATAACCTATATGAAATTGCTTTCCTTCTCAATGAAGGATGGGTGGTGAGGGAGGGAAGCAGACAATGTGGAAGTCAAAGTTTAACAATTAATGTTAAAAATAGTTTTTACACGAAACTGAGAAATAAAATATACCAGCAATGGAATATGGAAATCTATCTTGCCCTACAGGAAAATAGAAGCATAAGAGACTAGAGAAGGTGGGGTGTGATAAGAAAGAATGACAGATTGGTGGAAGGAGTAATCAGAATGCCTCTGTCTTGAGAAGCCAGGAAGGGAGTGGGGGGAGAAAATATGAAAATCAAAATTTTTGGAACTGAATATTGAAAACTTAAAAGAAATCAAATAATAAAAGAAAAGACAGAGGATTAAGGGAACACACAAGCCCTTCTAGCTGTAATCTGGTGTGAAAGGCTGGCACATGTCTCTGTAAATCCATGGCTAATAGTCCTAGAGAGTACTAATGCTAGACTTTTCCTATGTGAGAAAACTCTATCTCCTGATTGGAGCTGAGACCCTGTCTCTCTGAATCAAAGAAAGGGGCACTGACTCTAGACCAGTGGTTTTCATCCTGTGGGTTATGACCCCTTTGGGGGCCATCTAAGACCATTGGAAAACACATATTTCTGATAGTTTTAGGAACCGAGACACCACTCCTCTATCTGTCTCCATGTGGGTCTGCCCACATACAGGTACGCCCACATATGAGTATTAAAGGGTCGCAGTATTAGGCAGGTTGAGAACCACTGCTATGGACCATCCTTTGGTATATTCTTATCTGTAGAACTTCTCTGATTTCTATTGACTTTTGCTTAGACAGATGACTTACCTACAGTTCACTCTCTTATTTGGTCTGTGTGTGTTTAGGTAGTGTCAAGATGACCCATCTCCTACACTCTGCATTTGTGAACTTGACCTAAGATTGTATGTCTCCATGCCATCTGTGAGCCACATCTTTATACTTACACAATTCACACTAATTTACAGCCTACATATACATGGTCTTAAACATGCCTTTTTCACTACCCCCCAATGCTCTGGGAAGCTCTTTGGTAGTAGGAACTTCTTTTTGTTTAGTCTGATTATCCCCAGCAATTAGGAGAGATCTTTGCTCTAAATAGGTGCATCACAAAATGCTTCGTCATTGATGGACCTTCATTACACTAAAGTGTAAAGAGGCAAACGCAAGGGAAGTGACTCACTCAGAGTCACACAGATAGACAGTATTAGGACAGGCTTCAAATCCCTGTCTCTTCAGGAAACCATGGACACCACTGTATTCACCATATCATGGGGCACCTTGCAAGCAGTTTTCTCAGGAAGATAATGTTGTGCATGCCCCATGACTGGGGGACAGGTCCAATGCAGAATTTGTTATCCCATCCCTCTATCACTGGGCACCCTTCCTTAAAGATGGTGTTGAAGATGGAGGAAATATTACGACAAGAGAATGAAGAGCAGAGGCCATAAAGGGGGAAAGGACCACTGGCAGTGACAATTTTGGCTATTACTGACTAAGCATCATCATCTCTGCTGGCCAAAAAGAGGGGTTATGATAAAGGTAATGGATACATGCATCTGTAACATCTGTGTATATGTAGATATGCATGTGTAGATGCATAGAGAATGTTAATACATTTATACTGTGCATTGTATATTAACATACGTAAAATCACAGTGTTATGAAGATTTTCTGTAGTCTACTGATGTCTTTGGAATCTTACTTTTCACAATAATTTTTAATGATGTAAGTAAATGCTGAAATTCAATTAGATATTGGTAAAAATAAATAATTTTTTCTCCCCATGCCAAAGAAAAAGTTCCCCAAAAGAAAAGTCCTAGGAATGTTGGCCAGGTTCCAGAGTCCCCAGATCAAGGAGAAAATATTAGAAGCTGCCAAGAAGAAACAATTTGAATACTGTGGAAACACAGTTAGGATAACCCAGAATCTTGCAGCTTCTACATTAGGGGATCAAAGGGCCTGGAATACGACATTCCGGTGATTGAGGGAGCTAGGATTAAAGCCAAGAATCATCTACCCAGCAAAACTGAGTATAGTGTTCCAGGGGAAAATATGGTCATTCTATGAAGTGGAGGACTTTCAAAAATTCTTGCTGAAAAAAACCAGCTAAACAGAAAATTTGACACTCAAATAAAAGAAGCATGAGAAGGTGAACATGGAAAAGAAATCATAAGGAACTTATAGAGTTGAACTATTTACATGCAAACATGGAAAAACAATAACAGTAACTTATTAAACATTTCTCAGTATGAGGATAGGTGAAGGGAATACAAATGTATATATACATATACATATATATGTCCATATAGGAGGGTTTATATATACATAGGAACACATATCTGAGTATGTGTATATACAAGTACTTAGAAGGCACAAGATCAATTGAATAGGAAAGGATGATACTTTAAAAGATGAAATTCTGAGGTGGGTGAGGATTAGAATGAGAGGAGAGAGGGAGAGACAGAATGTGGTTAATCATCCCATATAGAAGAGGCAAGGGATAATTGTTACAATGGAGGGGAAGAACAGGAAGGCAAAATGGAAAGAGACAACTTTATTCTCATTGATTTTGGCTTAGGGAAGGAATTACATAAACTCTAAAGTGGATATCTTGCAACACAGGAGAGTAGGGGGGATGGGTTTGAGAGGTTGTTTGAGGAAGGGGAGGGTAGGGTCAGGGGGAGGGTTGCTGGAAGCACACACTTTTGTAAAAGGACAGGGACAGGGATAGGGTAGAGAATAGAACAAAGGGTGGTGAGGGATAGGAAGGAGGGACATATAATCAGTCTCTCACAATATGCCCACTGTGGAGAGAGGTTCTTCACAATTAGACATGTATATATTTAATTGTATTTAATTGCTTGTCCTTCAAGTAGGGGTGGATGAAGAGGGAGGATGGGAAACAATCTACAATTTAAAATTCTACAATCAAAAGTTAAAAATGTATATTAAATAAAACAAACAAACAAATACATATATAGATGGATATTTAAATAAATAGATGAATGAACAAATAGATAAATAGATAGATAGATAGACAGACAGACAGACAGACAGACAGACAGACAGACAGACAGACAGACAGACAGATAGATAGATAGATAGATAGATAGATAGATAGATAGATAGATAGATAGATAGATAGAACTTTAAAATACAAGACTCCTGCCTGTCCAAGCCTCTCCCCTATACCCAGATATTTTCTGGGGAAATCTGAAGATCTCCTACATTCTTCAAAGAAAGCTGAGCCAACAGGAGAAAACACAACTTTGATTTCAGGATAGTTCTCTGAGAACTAGAAATGAGGTTAATGAATCAGGGGACATCTCTTCCTTACATTATGACTGATAAGTAGCCAAGGATGATGGGAAAGGCCAGTGGATTGGGGATAATGAAACACATCAGTCCAAAAGTATTTCCTCTAATGCCTTTGTGCAGAGGCAGATGTTTATAAAAAATTAAAGTCTTTCCCAGAGACACAACATTTATGGAATTTCTCAGGAGTTGAATGCTTTGGGGAGTTCATCTCCTGAGTCCAATGTTTAGGCAATCTCCACCCTTGGTACCTGAAAGCAAATACAAAACCTCTGCTGCTGGGCATGTGGGATGGAGAGAGGAGGGAGGGAAATATAAGGGCAAAACAGGAGCTGTCCTGGATCCTGCTTGAAGCTCACCATCCATCTCCCAGTGTCTGGTCAAGAGATTCCTGAGGACAGCTACAGGCCTCAACTGCCGAACCCAGCACAGTAGTCACCAGAATGCTGCAGAGGAGGAAAGGAAGATCTCAGTCTGGAGCCTTTCCCTGTAATTCCCTTGATCTGCTGAAGATTCTTTTGTGAGTTTATTCCTTTATTTATCCATTTACGTTGAAACCCTCAATGTTCACAGGTGAAAAACTGAACAGTGTGGGGAGAGAAAGTCAAAGAGTTTCTGTTGCTGGGGCAGCAAGATACCATAGTGAATAGAGCACCAGTCCTGGAGTCAGGAGCACCTGACTTCAAATCCAGACTCAGATACTTAACAAAAAACTAGCCCTGTGATATTGGGCAAGTCACTTAACCCCAAATGCCCTACCTTCCCCCATCCAAAAGGCAAAAAAAAGTTTCTGTTGCAGTGTTCAGACATTTTCCCCTTGGAGTCAGGAGCAGTCCCCAACCTTCACTTGTTCTTTAATATAGCTCCCTGCAGGGGCGAGGGTGGGGGAATTTGTTGGAACTGCTTCAGAAATCCCTACACTTTAAGGGCACCAATGCTCTTCTTTGAACATCCCCAGTCCCAGCCTGTGTATCTCTGCATGTGGACCCAATAATGCCTTGATTTTCTTCTATTATCAATCTGGATGAACAGACACATCCTCTATCAGATATTTGAAAGAGAAACATGATTTCTCAATAAAGAGAAATGACCAGTAGCAATGACCAGTCCTGACACCTGCAGTCAGTCATATTCTGTGCTGGGCAACTACATGGTTTGGCCCCTGAGGTGAGGATGTGCTGCTCCATCCTCCCCTCCTCTGCCCACACTCAGTACAATGTCAGCTACTCCAAGGCCTGGACAGTTCCATGATCTTAGTATATTCCAGTACCAACCCCAGTGGTGCAAATTATTCTGGGCCCAGTATCTTCTCACGTTAAGAATTGTGCAAATGCTTATTGTAGTTTGGCACAGAAACCCAATAAACAGATTCTCATATTTCCTTCCCTCCTTTCCAGAAGTGGGTGACTATGGTTGTGGAACACTGTGTTCTGTGCTGTTGGATGTAGTTCACATGTGGTGGTTTGTTGAAGGATTTTTTCTCTTCTTTATGTTTCTTCTGTTATTTAAAAAATTGACTCTGGGTGGGGGGCAGAAGATGGAATAATAAAAACATAAAAGAAAAAGTTCTGATAGATACATTGAAATATTAACAAATAATGGCTTCATGACTGAATAAATAAGTAAATGAAATGCATGCATGCATAAGGTAATAAATGTCTCTCTGTTGCATTGAATTAAAGGGTTCAGCCCACCTACAGGCCTGTCCCCATGGTTGTAGAAGGAAGTCAAACCTCCTGTACTCTTCTAGAGTCTCAGGAAAGGGCATCAGAGAGAGGGAAAGGAAGGGTGTGTCAGAGTGTGGTCACAGACAGAAGGAGAGGCAAGTGCACCCTCTGACATCTCTAGGAAGGTCATGTCTACACCCACTATCACACCATGATGGGAGAAAGGGGCAAAGAGGAGAAGGAAAAGAGAATTAAGCCCCTACTATGTGCTGGGCTTACTGCTTAAGGCAGACAGATGTTAGATGACCTGTCCAGGGTCACACAGCTAGTGTCCCAGACTAGATTTTAAATCATTTCTCAGTCTAAGCCCAGATCTCCTCTAACTGCTGCCAAGAGAGGGAGTGGGAAGGAGGTGGCTCTAATATTTGTAACTACAGGTGGGAGTAAATCTCTGGAGAATTCCCTGATGCCCTTCTATGCCTCTGTGTCTCCAGGGAGTCTGAGAGGAACCGGGCTTGCTGGGACTGGGACTGAGCAAGATGGCCGGGACCCCCACACCTGGAAAGCAGGAATACATTTATGACAACGGAACAGAGGGAAGTGCCAATGGGAGTTTAGATTTGTATAAACCTGGACCTTTTCATTTGGATTATTGGGGGTTGATCCTTATTATGTTCATTGCCCTGATAGGGCTGGTGGGGAACAGCACCGTCCTGTGGCTCCTGGGCTTCCGCCTCCAGAGAAACCCCTTCTCTGTCTACATCCTCAACCTGGCTGCAGCAGACACCCTCTTCCTCTGCTGTGCCTTTCTGATATCCCTTGATCAGTTGTTTAAGTTTTTGTATACGGATGCCCCATTCATGGTAATTACCTTCCTCGCATGCATTTTCTACACCATAGGCCTGAGCCTCCTGGCTGCGATCAGCACCGAGCGCTGTCTCTCTGTGCTCTTCCCCATCTGGTACCACTGTCACCGCCCCAAGCACACATCCGAAGTGGTGTGCCCTGTGCTCTGGGCTCTGGGCCTCCTGCTCTGGCTGTTTGAAGCCTTTTTTGAGGATGTGCTGGGATATCATCCCTTTCCCTGTTTCCCAGGCAAAGTCATCTTTGTCGTTTTGTTCACCCTCCTCACCTGTGTGCTGTGCGTGTCCAGCCTGACGCTGCTGCTGTGGGTCCAGTGCAGCTCCCAGCGCCGGCAGCCCCCCAGGCTCTACCTCCTGGTGCTGCTCACGGTCCTCGTTTTCCTGCTCTTCGGCCTGGCCCCTGGGATTGAAATAGTCTCGTGGCTCTTTGACATGCCTTTCAGGTCTGTTTGGCTCCCTTGGCTCCTGGCCTGTGTGAACAGCAGCGCCAACCCCCTCATTTACTTCTTCCTGGGCAGTCAAAGGCATAAAAGGAGGGAACCGCTCAGGGTGCTCCTCCAGAAGGCCCTGGCAGACGACCAAGAGATGGGGAGAGAGTCAGGAGACATGCCCTGCACTGACACCCTGCAGATATCATCCTGAGCTTAAAGAATGAGAGGAGCCCATGACATGAGCTCCCTGCCCCAAACCCAGATGCAGCACCTGCCCTCCTCCCTCTCCACGCACTCCTTATGTTGGTCCCCAGGGTTTGAATCCTAAGTGATGAACAAGCCTTTATTAAGTACCTACTATAGTCCAGGCACTGTCCTAGGCACTTCCCAAATACCTCATTCAATCCTCACACTTTCCCTGGGAGGCAGGTGCCCTCCTGATCCTCAATTTACACTGGATTTCTGAAGAGCAGCTTGGTAAAAGTTGTTAACATTTTTAGCAAGTAATCATTGTAAGTGACAAGAAAGTTTGCCAAGCCCTTTAGAGAGTTTAAAATGTGCCCATTCCTTAGGGCATGGACAATGTGCTCTGTGTGGGGCCAGTTCAGGCCTGAGAGAGCATTAGATTCTCTCTCTCTCTCTCTCTCTCTCTCTCTCTCTCTCTCTCTCTCTGTCTCTGTCTCTCTCTCTCTTTCTCTCTTTCTCTCTCTCTTTCTGTGTCTGTCTCTGTCTCTGTCTGTCTCTCTGTTTCTCCATCTCTGTCTCTGTCTCTCTCTTCTCTTTATCACAAACACACATGTTATATTCTGAACTGTTGAATGCCTCTGATTTCTGGTGGGTTTTTACCTGCTATGCACTATTTCTGTTGGTCTTTGTGTGGGCAGGTAGTGTCAGGATGGCCATCTCCTACTCTCTGCAGACGTGGACTTGACCTCATACCATTTCTCTCCTTGGCTCCTCTGAACCGTATCTGTATATTTACAGAGCTCACACTCATTTGTATCTTTTATATCCATGGTTCTAAACATGCCTATGATGGGGTACTGGGGTGCCTCTGTAATTTTGTGTGTAACATTGCTGTAACTTCAACATGTAAAAACCACACTTGTGTTCAGTTACTTGTGTCTGTGACATAAGCCTGTGCAATTAAGTTGTAAAAATCACACTTCCCCACAGCCATAAAGCATTAACTCAACCTCTCCCCTTCCCTGGGCCTAAAAGCATTTTCCCTGAAACCATTAACTCTGCCAGCTATAACTACCCTTGCCTGGTATAATAACAAGCCATAACTATGAATCCTTCAAAAGCATTCTATAAACAAATCTTTAGTTAGAGAAATGTACACCTCCTTTGTTCTAGTGGCCAGCTGCAAACTATGAATCTTTCGATGCATTATCAGTAAAGTAATTCCTCGCAATCAGACACATACTGAATCCCCAATTAGCCCAGCTTCCTAACATCCATCTTGTCAAAAGGGACTTTGATGGCTAACAGACTGGGCACTTCTCAGTGTGAAATGACCACTGGCTGACTCAGTGATGTTTCAAAGCAAAAACCACACCTCCTGGTAGCTCTACGTCAGGCTTTTTCCCAGTGAATTATGGACAATAAGCCCGAACAGTTGATATTAAAACTTCATGTCCCTTTAAGCACCGACACTCCTTAACTCTTCCAAAATCCCTCCTATATATACCTAGTTACCATAATGGCTATCAGATTTATGGTTTTATTACTATATAATTAGTATCCCTCATTCCTACAGTTTGCAGGCCTTTTTCTCACATACCCCTGCCTGCTGAAAATCGTATTAAACTTTTACAAACTTGCCAAGATAGCTTGGACCTGGTCATTCTTTTAGACAAAGAACCCTCAAAGGATTTCCTAGAAATCCATTCCCTCTCACCTCCTTTACCTATATACCTGCTTTAACGAAGCCCAACTCTTTAGGAGGCTTTTTGAGAGTAGAACCTGCTTCATGTTTTGTCTCTTAATCCCCAGCAACAGGAGAGTTCCTGTCTCTTAGCAGGCGCTTCCCAAAATGCTTCTTGATAGATGGACCTTCATTTGACTGAAGGACAAACTGAGGCTGGGAAAGTGACTTTCTTGTAGACAAACAGAACTACAGCACTGATGCAGGATTCAAACCCAGATCTCTCCTGGGATTCAACATACTGCTCTATTAATTGTGTCGTAATGGACCTAGTAAGCACCTTTTCCAGGAATACTGTGTTATGGATCCCAAATGACTGAGGACCAGCCATCCCGTCTCTCTGTCACTGGGAATCCCTGCCTAGATATGAGGTGGTAAAGGAAGGAAAGAGAAGCCCAAGAGACCTTAAAGAGCTTGATAGCAGAAGAGTCAGGTTCTGTTGTTGTGGATGACTTTCCTGAAGGAGAGATTATGATAGGGGCCAGCAGAGGTTAGTGAAAATAAAGATGATTTCCTTCCCTACGAGGTCACAGAACATACAAAAACTATTGAAGGACCCCAGGTTAAGAGTGCCTGGCATATTGAAAGTATAGGAATAAACGGAGTTTTCCTTAGAATCATAGGCAGCATATACTTAAAGCCATCAGCAAGCATTATATGCAATGGGGATAAACTAGAAGCATTTCCAATAAGATCAGGGGTGAAACAA
>JAQQSW010018291.1:0-11277 GCA_028646575.1 Pseudocheirus occidentalis | reverse complement strand
AGCCTTTGGACCTGGAGGCAAAGAGAATGGAGGATAGCTCCCATTTGTCCTCTGATTCCCCAGAGCCTACAAATGTGCATGATAAACAGCCAACAAGCATATATTAAACACTTATTATATTCTAAGTGCTAGATTATGCTTTGTGGAAGCTCTCATGGTCCCTACTGCATGACTGAAAGTAGTTTAATATTTTCAAAGCATTTAATATACATTTTCTTCACAATAACTCTGTGAGTTAGGTGCTATCATTATTTTCATTTTCAACATGAGGAAACTGAGTCTTGGAGTGACTAAAGGATTGACCCAAGTCACTTAGAGAGTCAGTGTTGAGGCAGGGAATGAATCCAGGTCTTCCAAACACCAACTTAATTGGTCACTCTGTTAGGTCACCTGGAAAGTAGATCCATTCTGGTGGTGGGCTGAGTGTAAAGTAATATGAAAAAAACGATTGAAGACATATGTCAGCACCAGATTACAGGGGGTCTTGAATGTCAAACAAAATGGCTTGGGAGCCATAAGGCAAGCTACAGCAAAGTTTTGGCCAAAATGGCATGGTTAGATCGTTACATGAGAAAAGTTAGTGTAGCAGTGGTAGGGAGGTAGAATTGTAGTGGAAAAAAGTAGAAGCTGCTGAGAGAATCAAGGCAGATGGGCATTAAGAAGAGCCTGTGCTTGGCTGGGGGCCCAGGAAGAGGGAGGGGGACAGAGATGCTAGTAAAGGCTGGAGCTGAGCTTCAATAACTCACAAGATAAGAGAGAGGAAGGAGAGTGAAGTGTTGAAGAGAAGGCCATAGGCCAAGTAGCTAGATAAACTAGTCATCATTATTGTGACTATTCCTGTCTTTCTCCCAATGGCTCACAAGCTGGAGGTGCTTGATTCTTGTCCAGAGAGAAGAGAATGGAAGTCAGCATGATTTATAAACTGCAAAAGGCAATCCTGACTGCTATACCATTCCAAAAAGAATTGGTTGTGTCTGACCTCAGAGTTGCTGTGCTTCTACCACTCACTCTGAGCTGACACTTCTCCATAGGCAGGGCCTGCATGACCCTTCTTCCCATAAGCTTCTGCCTCTTGATCACAATTACACACTAAAGGTCACCAAAAGTTCAAATCTATTACTCCTATCAAAGAGGGTTTAAGCTCCAGGTTCTGTCAACTATTCAGAACTTTTCTGCCTCCCATTATTGGAACAGGAACACCAGGACCTGATGTAGGTC
Source organism: Pseudocheirus occidentalis (assembly GCA_028646575.1). Taxonomy (NCBI): domain Eukaryota; kingdom Metazoa; phylum Chordata; class Mammalia; order Diprotodontia; family Pseudocheiridae; genus Pseudocheirus; species Pseudocheirus occidentalis. The sequence goes on along the minus strand of JAQQSW010018291.1, from coordinate 10,059 downwards.
CTTGTTCATTCACTTGACATCCTCTGCCAACATATCCCAGTCCTCTGGTGTCCCATGGCTTTCAGACACCTACTGCGGGCAAACATTAGTCCGTTACCATTCATTTTTACTAAGCTCCTACACCCCTAGGGTACTTAACTTGCTTGGGGCAGACATCCCACTAACTCATTGCTGGGTTTGAGGCCTGTTGGTTACTCCCAGCCTGGCTGAGTCTATCTGCTAAAATAGTTTTATTGGACTGCAGCTACTGAACATAGTACAAATTCTTGGAGTTATAGGTGAGTGTTGGATTAAGGTGAACAGCAAAGATGAATAAGTAGGCCTGCAAAGGGCTCAGGAAACCCTTCCACCAAAGGTGTTAGTCCTTCCTACACATCCAGCACACTTTACAAATGGTGGTTCTCCATCTTACAGGGAAAACTGTAGTTGGCATCTTCTTGCTCATCCAAGTAGCTTGGTCAAAGAAGATAATAGAGTCATCACTAGATTTGCGTACTCCATGTTTTTATTGGACTGGTACCCAGAAAAACAATATTAGTGATGAAGACTAATCTAGCAGAATGTATGCTCCTTGAAGACAAAGATCATTTCTACTGGAAAGAAAAGACTTAGGAGTGTAATACCAACCACAAGTAGCTTCCCAAAAGAATGCTACTATGAACAGCTTTTAAGGTTCTGATTATACAGTATAGTGAATACTCTATTTATTCAAGAATAAATAAAAGGAAAACATTCAAATCAAATCAACAAGATACAGTATTCATAACATTACATCTTATCACAGAAAATCACAATATAGTGTTCACAACAGCTTATCATTAGAATGGCACATAGTTTTCACCAAAGTGGTCACAATACTCAGAACAAAGAACAAAAGTACAATCATTGGGTGTTCCTGAGGAGGTTTGCCACCTTACCTAATCACTCAATCATTTCAGAATACAAATCAATCTTCTACTCATGGGGCAACTAGATTAACTTAATCAGTCACTTATTTAGCAGTCAGTTACTAAGTATCACTAATCACTAAAGAGGATCATTAGAAAATACACAAATCCTCCACTCCTAGGTCTCTAGTAAACTTCAATTTCATCATAGCATTCAATATGCAAGGAGAGATGTGAAACTCTAGAAATCCACATGACACAGAACTGAATCAGAAATTAGGTCCTAGGTCAGTCAGGATGTTCTGGATCAAAGGAGCAAACCTGGAGGCAGAAGAGACCGTCTACTCCAAACTTCATTTTGGAGCTCAGGAGGTGGATAATTACCAAAGGAAGAAGAGTGATCAATGTTGGCCAGAGTCTGAATGTCTCCTTGGGAAAGTCAAAGAAATCTGCATTTTATAGGCCTTTAAAGGCCTTCAAATATAATCCCCCCATTTTACCAACAAAGAAATGAAAGCCAGGGAAGTGAAGTAATATGGTCAAGATGACCAAGAGAATAAATTCTGGTCAAATAAAGACAGGATGAGATTACCTCAGATGACTCTATTGACTTGGTAATTATGCTGAATCAAAACAATTTTGGTTTCCTTGGACAAGTCATTTCATCTTTGCACCTTCAATCTCTCTGTCAAATATGAGTTTGTTTAGAAGTCTTCCAAGGTCCACCCTCACTCAGAGCTCTGTGATCCTAATACTCTAGCTGAGGAAGTCTTTGTGTCAAAAGTCACAAATCTTGGCTAGGACTAGAATGAACAGAACACGAAATTACTCCTTCCCACCAGGATCATGAAATACATTTAGGTCACATCAGTCCAGTAACTAATCTCTCTTCACTTGTCTATCAACCTTGAATCTGTGACCAACACAATGAACCACAGTCAACTGGCCAAAGGACCCCAAGATCCCTTCCAGTCTAAGATTCTGGGACAGTACTTCTGAGCTTTATGTCATGGATATGGGCAGTCAGACTGGTGAAGCCTATGGGACTCTTCTTAGAACCATGCTTTAAAAAAATAAAATTAAATATATAAGACTGTGAAAGAAACCAAAAGGTGTTGAAAATAAATATGAAATTAAAAAATCCCATCCAAGTTGATGAATGCCCATAAATCTATCCACAGACACTTTGCAGGAAGGATGGTCATAAAGTCAAGGTTAAGAAGTCTTGTTCTTGACTTCCTGGCTGGACAAAGCCAGAAAAGTCAAGAGATCAGAGAAGGAACCAGGAAGGAATTATCTTTCAATACAATTGAACAAAAGTTAAGTTACTTATATGAACAAGAGAGCCTTTGGTGAGGTAGAAGGAGAAATAGACATGGAGTTTGTCACATGTGGCTAGGTTTGAATCCTGCTGTGGACACTCACCAGCTGAGTGAGCCTATTCCTTTAGTCTTTGTATCTATAAGTTGGGACATTGATGGTACCACTCTAGGAAGGTTGGTAAGAGGATAAAATGAGACATAAGATAGATAGATAGATAGATAGATAGATAGATAGATAGATAGATAGATAGACAGATAGATAGATAGATATGCACAGAATATATCCAGGGTCACATGGCTCATAAATGTCTGAGGCTGGATTTGAACTTATGAAGATGAGTCTTCCTAACTCGAAGCCCAGTGCTCTATCCACTGTACCACCTAGCTGTAGTATATACACACATACCTATCAATATATTAGTTGTTAGTTGTCATTTGTTCTCAAAAAGGACCAAAATGACATCAGTATGCTAAAGTTAAATTTGGGTGTATCTGACTGTGACTGATTAGACCACCGCAAGTATGGAATACTCTATGTCAGGTTGGGCACAAATAGTCCATTGTGGGGTGGATTCTCCAAATTTGTGCATTCTGTGTTTCCTTTGAGCTGCTTCAATTCTGCTTTGCTCACACAGCATGGCACCTTCTCTGATGTGGACACACCATGCTAAGCAATCCTGTGCCAGAGTATCCTAGGTCACACAATAAATTCTAAAGTTCTTGAGAGAGACCTTGAAAGTGTCCTTGTATTACTTCTTCCTATCATGTGAACACTTGCCATGCATGAGTTCTTCATAAAATAGTCTTTTTGGCAAACATATATTTTGCATTTGAACAACATGGCCAGCCCATCAGAGTTGTGCTGTCTGAAGCAGAGTCTGAATGCTTGGCAGTTTAGTTCTAGTGTGAACCTCCGTGTATGGTACCTTGTCCCATAATCTTCAGAATCTTCCTAATACAAGACAAATGGAGGTAATTCAGTTTCCTGGCATGGCATTGGCAAACTGTCCGTGTTTCACACTCATATAACAGTGAGATCAGCACAATGGCTCTATGGACCTTCAGTTTGGTAGTCGAATACCTCTTCTGTCCCATACTTTCCTTCTGAGCCTCTCAAACACTGAGCTAGCTCTGGCAATACATGTGTCACCCTCATTATCAGTGTGTCCATCCCTAGAAAGTATACTGCCAAGGTAAGTGAACTTATCCATAGCATCCAAAACTTCTACATTTGTTGTAACCAAAGGTTCCACATATAGATGGTGTGGTGGCGACTAAAGGAGAATCTGTGTTTTTTGGTGTTAATTGTAAGGCCAAAATTAGCATAAGCATCAGAGAACTGATCCATAATTTGTTGCAACTCAGCTACAGAGGGTGCATTGAATGCACAATCATCCTATTGATATATACACAAAATGCAGATATACACACTTACATACACACATAATATTTTGCAAACCTTAAAGATTAAAAGAAATCTGTGCCGTGTTATTATCCTTGGTTCTGTGTTCAGCATAAGGAAATAATGATAAAACAAAGATGCGGTGTTTGTTTCCTCTCATGGAACTTACTGAATGTGATAGGAAGAATTTAGACTAAGGACTCTGAGAAATGTTGAGGAGGAAGAGGAGGAAGGAGTGTTCAGGGAAAAGTTCAAGGAAGGGATTACAGTTGAGTGGGCATTGAAGAAAACAGGACTTTTGGGGGGCATGATTGGGCCACGTAATATTTGAAACTAGGAGTAGGCACCCAAAAATATTGAAAGGAGTAGAAGAGAAATGGAATGTTGAGACAGCAGTAAGGAATTCTATTGGCCTGGGTGAGAGTATGCCTAAAGATATGCAACAAGACATGCCTTAGACAGGATTAATGATGAATGTCAGGCTACAAAATTGGGCTTTGGTTCTCTATTACCTAGGATGCTACCAAAGGACTTTGACCAGGGGAGTAACATGGTCATTAACAGGAAAGAGCAGGTAAGCATCAGAGCCTGCAAAGCATGGAACATATCACCCAAGAAGAAGTGAGAGTAAAGAAAGTATGACCTCCCTAAGTAAAGAAAGATGACCTCCCTGGATCAGCCAGTACCTGACTTTGATTCTAACAAATCAGGGCTTCTACTTTAAAATCCTCTGGGGAAGGGAACGGTCTGTAAAAACACAAAGTCGACCTCTACCACACTGGAGGTTTGACAGAATGAGGTATCCAGACCATCTGAAAGGGGTCCTTGAGAAATCTCCCTTTTCCTGAGACATAGACTAAGGAAAGCCACATAAGTAAAGTAAATCTTTAGCCCTGTGAATAAACCCATAGGTGACAACTGAATAATAACAACAGAAAAGCCTTGGCTTCAGGGTGTGAAGCCCTTGAGAGCACCACCTCTGGATTGCTATACCAGAGGCCTCCTGGAAAAAAAAACAAGAAACCAAATAGACTAACATGAGGGCTGCTTCTTTTGTTGTTTTCTTCCAGCATCAGTCTCATCCCTGCTTCTGTCCCCAAGAACTCGCTAGCTTTGGATCGTAAAGGATTTCAGCCTAAGTACAAAAAGACAGAGGTAGTGATGGGAAATGGTGAGAGTTCGTGGAGAAGCTCTTAAATTATGACACATTAATACTGTACAGCATGAATCAGAAGCTGAGTTTACAAACACTCAGACAGAGAAAAACATATGGAAAATGCAGTTGGGATTTTTCATGCTTTAAGAACAAACAGTCTTGGAAGTTTTCCCTGGGCCTATAACCTTCCTTTCCACTGTCATTATTTGTACACATGTTCTTTACCCCAATGGATTAAGAGATCCTTGAGAATAGGGCCTCTGACTTATCTACCTTAGCATTCCTGGGCTGAATACAGGAGCATGCCACAGCAGGGGGTTGGTAAGTAAATATTTGTTGGATGAATTGGAAGTGAGGAGTGAATATTTGAGGGAGAAATTGGATTTGAACTTGTAACACTTCACCTTTATTTGTGTCTGATCAACTAGCTATCTGGTTTGACCTGGTATAAGGTCTTAGCCCTCATGAGACTGCTGTTTCCTGTTGTAAAATGTAAGAGCTAGATGAGATGCCATCTCAGCTTGGAGATTATAGTTTTTAGGGTGACAGGAACATTTAGAATAGTCTAAGAAGGATAGTTTGGTTAGGAGAGGTGTTTGGTTCTTTGGGAGTTCCCACAAGGGCATCTCTAAGTTTCAGGAGCAGTAAATTATCCTGGAAGGTTTGAAGAAGAGGGAGGAAGACTAAAGTGGAGAGTGTATACTATAGAGTGATGGGAGGCCATGTTGGATAGGAAAGATGAGCCAAGACCATTGAAGGCCTTCTATGACACACTGAGGTATTCCTCAGTTCCCAGGCTTGAGATGATTGGAGAGAATTATATTTGTTCAATTCGATAAACTTTTAAATACCTACTATGTGCCAGGCACCAGAGACAAAGACAAAAGTGCAACAGTTCCTTTCCCCTCCAGGAACTCATATTATAGTAGGCAGGTGTAAACACAGGTGCACAAATGAATACACTGAATTTATTTATGCAAAAGTAAATGCAAAGTAATTTCAAAGGAACACTACAAGTAGCAGAATTAGGAAAAAAAGTTTCTTCTAGGAGATGGTTCTTGAACTGAGTCTTGAAAAGAGCTAGGGGCTCTAAGAGATGCAATGTTAGTGAGGAGACCATTCTAGGTATTAGGGGTCATCTAGAAAGGCATGGAGGTGGGAAATGAAATACTATGTATGGAAAGTAGGAACGAGGTCTGGCTGGCTGAAAGGTCAGGTGTGTAAGGGGCACTATTGTATAATTATCCCAGGATAATTTTATATTGTACCCAGTTTACAAAGGGCTTTAAACATTAAAAAATAGCAATTTGCATTTTATAATAGAAGCATTTCAGAGCCATGGAAGTTTCTTGAACAAAGAAACACTATAGATATGAACCAGAAAAGTTCACTTTAAATCAATAGATTTTGTCCTATGTTAAAATTAAAAGCATAGGTAATCTGAGGAAAGATGGAGGAGGGGGAGAGAGAAAGAAAATAATTTGGCTTCTGATTAAAATTAATAATTTTTTTTAATATATTAATTGTCTGTGTCATCTTTTCTGGAAACTGTTCCCAGGCTTCTGTCATGCTTATCCTTTATTCTTTCCCAAATTATAACTGCATCATAAATATTCAGTTCCCTCCTGAAGAAATGCATGGCTTGTTTAATTAAACCTGGATATCTCTCAAGTTCCAACCAAGTCCCACATATCATTCTTTTAGGAAAGTATAGTCAGCTCTGGTTTGCAAAAAAGTAGGGTCCATTGAGGGCAGCCACATAGGAGGGGGCTGACAAGGCTCTGTCTAAGGACTATTAGGCAGTGCTGTCAAAGACATAAAACTTTACCCACAAGTCCTTGCTCCCTAGTTTGACTCCATGTTATGGCCTGGAGGGAAGAGTCCACAGAGGTTTCTCGGTCCGTGGAATCTTTCCTGCATATTGAGACCTTCGTCATTAATGATGACTTGTGATGAGCAACATCAGCAAAATGTGGTCAAAATGGTAACTGGGGCAGTTGCCATTCTACCCTTTCACAGTCTTCCCAGCAGACTCAGAGTCTATGGGTCTTACAAACATCTTCCAATTAAACGAGCTTTATTGTTTTTTCCTGAGAGACAGTGCAGTGAAAAGAAGACTGAACTTGGAGCCCAAAGACCTCACTTGATTCCATTGCTAGCTGTGGAACTGTCAGGCTAGTAGAGTCTGTGTACATGGAGGGGATGGGATCAATTGAATACAAAGGGATGATACTTTAAAAGGTGAAATTCTGAGGTGGGAGAGGACTAGAATGAGAGGAGAGAGGGAAAGATAAAATGGGGTTAATCATCCCATATAGAAGAGGCAAGGGATAACTGTTACAACTTTACTTTCATTTACTCTAATTGAATTTGGTTTAGGGAAGGAATGACATAAACTCTAAACTGGGTATCATACCACTCAGGAGAGTAGGGGGCATGGGAATGAGAGGCAAGATGATGGAGGGGAGGGCAGGGACTGGGGGAGTGTTGCTGGAAGCACACACTTAAGTAAAGGGACAGGAACAGGGACAGGGTAGTGTACAGAACAAGGGAGGGAGGCAGGATAGGAAGGAGGGACGTATGATCAGGCAGTCACAATGTGTCCACTGTAAAGATGTCCCATGTAATTAGACATGCACAGCCTGTATTGAATTCCTTGTCCTTCCAGTGGGGGTGGGTTACAAGGGAGGAACCGAAAGAATCTAGAATTTAAATTTAATTTAATTTAAAGCTCTGCAATACATGCAACTAGGAATTAAGATATACAGGGATTGGGGTGGGGAGACCCTCCTTGCCCCACTAGAAAGTGAGAGGGGTGTTGGAGGAGGACATAAAAGAGAGCAGATTGGGTGAGGGGCTTTACAGTGGTATTGCTTTTGGGGACTTGGGGGTAGGGGAAAGATGGGGAGAAAATTTGTAACTCAAAAATCTCATGGAAATGAATGATGTAAAGAAGAAAACAAACAAAAATTAATATTATTAAAAAAACAAAAAAGTAATAGATACTTTCTGGTTAAAAAAATATGACTCTAAACAAATTTTAGGGCTCCAAAACTCACAAAAATACAGAAAAACACATCTGCTGAAGGCAGTGTGGCAGGAAGGGCTCATCACAGCATGCAGGGAGCTGAAACCACACCAGCCTGGAACCGTGGCTTGGCCATGGGGCAGCCAGGAGTAGCCACAGCTGGAGCCTGCAGGAGAGTGGATCAGCAGGAGCTGTGGCAGTTTCCAGAATTATCAAGCCATAAGAAACAAGGATAAACTGAAAGATTAGTGGAACTCAGCTAAATTTGGGGGAGAAAAGTGGTTGGGCCAAACTGCCTCCAGGGCAAGGAAGCAGTAGAAGCAGCGGCCCTGCAGCCACCTCCACGTGGCTGCTTCAGAGCTCCTGTGCTACAGGCTGCAGGGGGAGCTAAGCCTATTGTTCAGAGGCTAAGTGCTTTTGTGTTGAGAGACATGGATCCAGATTGTGGTCTTGGCTGGTAGTCCTGGGGTGCATTTTCAGTGAGCCAAAGCTGGTGGTGATGGGGTGTTGTTACCTTTGTAATATCTGGGATGCCTTTTTCTGTAACCTCAGTTTGTAACATCATATTTTTGTGTTTGGGTTTCTCTGTAACATCAGTTTGTAATGCATAAAGGTATAAAAACAAACTTTACCCAGCCATAAAAGCATTAACTCTGCTTCTCCCCTGCCCCCAGAGTAAAAGTCTTTTCCCTGAACCAACAGTCTGCCTAGCCACAGTTCATGAATTGTTTAACTATACACATGAATACTTCACCCAAGTAAATGTATACCTCCTTTGTTCTAAGTGGCCAGCTGCACCCAAAAACCTTGAACAACATTATAAGAAGAGATAACTCCCTCACAATATGGTACCTCCTGAATCCCTAATCAGTCTAGCTTCCAAACTTGGACAATCAAGCCTATCTTCCTAACAGCTTTATTGAACCTATCTCATTCAGCCTTGACCAAAAGTAACCTAGTGAATAGTGATGTCACAAGGCAAAAAAAAAACCCACACCTCTTCACTCTCCCCCTGAAGGGGATGTCCCAGTGAATTTTAGGCAGTACAGCTGTGCAGTTGCTACAAAAAGTGCATGTCCCTTTAAGCACTGACCACTCCTAAACTCCTCCCAAAATCCACCCTAACTCCACCTTCGCAGACCTAGTTAGCGTAATTAATCTTTGATTGACAGTTTTATGGCTTTAAAAATGATGCCTCTGGCAACTGCATTTTGCAAGCTATCCCTAACATTTTCCTGCCCACTGCAAAGTGTAACATTAAACATTATAACTCTGTCTTAAATCCCTGTAAGCTGGCAGGTTCCTTACTCTCCTCTCCTGCCCACTGCCATGTCATCGTAACAACAAACATTTGTAACTCTGCCAAAAGATGGCTTGGGTTCTGCAAAATTCTTTCCAGACAAAAACCCTCAAGGGATTCATGTGAGATGCCTCAAACAAACACCTGCTGCACACCCTATTCAGTGGAGGCTGCAGGGGCCTCCTAATACCTCTGGCATCTGCAAAAACCCAAGATATTTGGGACAGAGTTTTCCCCTCTAGAAGCAGAGTTCCTCAGAGATAAAAAGTCAAGTAATTCACTGGAAACATGATCAGGCAAAGGAAACAAATTAAGAACAGCAACCGAACTCTAAATTCCTTCTTGGGGGACAAAAAGGATCAAATATGGAATGGGAGGAAGACAACACAGTCAGAACTCCCACATCAAATGCTTCCAAGAACCATGAAGACTGCCTACAAGTCACAGAGCAGCTTAGAAAGGATTTTGAGGACCAAATAAGAGAAGTGGAGGAAAAATTGGAAGAGAAATGAGAATGATGTGAGAAAATCATGAAAAGAGATTCCATAATCTGACTGAAGAAAAAACTTCATAAAACAGAATAACTCAAATGGTAAAAGAGACCCAGAAAGCCAATGAGGAGAAGAATTCCTTAAAAAGTTGAATTTCCCAAATGGAAAAAGAATCTCAAAAACATTCTGAAGAGAATAATTCCTTCAGAATTAGAGTGGAGAAAGTGGAAGCTAATGACTTTATGAGAAACCAACATATTATTAAACAAATTCAAAGAAATGAAAAAATAGAAAGCAATGTGAAATATCTCCTTGAAAAAACCACTGAACTGGAAAATTGATCCAGGAGAGACAATTTGAAAATTATTGGTCTACCTGAAAGCCATGACCAGAAAAAGAACTTGGAAAGCATCCTTCAAGAAATCCTCAAAGAAAATTGCCCTGATGTTTTAGAATCAGAGGGCAAAATAGAA
>JAQQSW010018290.1:0-11277 GCA_028646575.1 Pseudocheirus occidentalis | reverse complement strand
AAGATACATATGCATCCAGTGAAGGTGGGTTGGAAGCTAGAGGTACATAGAAGCAAAGAGGGGCTGGCATTACCTTCTGCAAGCCTTATTTTAAAAAACCATTTAAGGCAAAATGTAGAAAGATATCCTTACACCTATTTTCTGTCTCTTTTGTGAAAGAAAGCAGAAATCCAAAAATTCCATGGTCTAGGATTGAACAGCCACTTTAATCTTAAAGACTTTTCAAATGATTCCTTTGGACAAGTCAAAAGAAATAAACTCAGAGGAGAGGAAACAGTGAGAACCAGGAAAGTGCAGTAGTTCAGTCAGAAGGCATTGACTGTGAATGTGCAAGTATCTTAATAACACTAATATATATCACATTATCTCATGGATATTCTTTTCATAAGAAGCAAATCATGATGAAAGGATGTAAAGTGTTTTTGTGTAAAGGAAAAGAGTTATATTTGTTGTCAAGGGATGTAAGATATTGCCACTGTTACGGATGAACATTTTGATATTTAATATGAATAGAAAAAGACAATACCTTGACTAATATTTAATGTGAAGGCATTTGTAGAATCTATATTGGATTGCATGCTGCCATGCTTGGGAGGGGCAAGGAGAGAAAAAGAGGGAGAAAATTTGGAACTCAAGGGATTGTGGGACTGAATGTTACAAAGTAAAAGTAAAGAAAGAAATAAAATGAATAGAAAAATAACTTTGTGTTCATGTAAACTGATAAAAAAATATGTCTATGTATGAGGAAATACTTATTTTAAGTGGAATTTTGGACAGTTTGGGAAAGAAAATGATCTTTAGTGTAGACTTAAAGGCTTAGATCTCTTTGTTAACAATATAGAATGATGCCTCACTTGTGTGGAAACAATTTGATGCTATAAAGTGACAAATCTTACTTATTAAAAATAAATAATGTGAGTGGGTAAAAAAAATCCTAAGAGACTAATTGCCTTGTTGGGGACCTAAAAGCAAGCTTGATGGGTATTCCCCTTAATCTGAATATACATATTAGCATATATATATATATATATATGTATGCTAATATGTATATTACGTGTGTGTGTGTATTTTTTGTTATGCCAGTCAAAAAAACAAGGGAATATTTTCTAGGGTTTTATTTTTTTTAAATAAATGAAATTTTCTTTGGAAAAGCAAAATCTCTAGATTATCAAGGGAAATTATAAGAAGAGGTGAGGACAAGGGGATATAGCACTTTCAGACTTAAAAGTATAGTATAAAATAGAAGCAATCAAAACTATCTAGTATTATTTTTTTTTAATAGAAAGAAAGGGAGTGGCTAGGTGGCACAGTGATTAGAGCACCAGCCCTGGAGTCAAGAGTTTCTGAGTTCAAATCCAACCTCAGACACTTTAACATGTAACCTTGGGCAAGTCACTTAAGCCCAACTGCCCTGCCTTTTTCCCTCCAGAAAAGCAAAAGGAAGAAGAAGAAGAAGAAGAAGAAGAAGAAGAAGAAGAAGAAGAAGAAGAAGAAGAAGAAGAAGAAGAAGAAGAAGAAAATTAAGGGAAAATCAGAAACATGAAACTCAATATAATGGAAAAGATATTCCATAATTCATTCTAAAAGGATATATGATCTTAATATTACAGATTACACTATCAAAAACTGGCATAGAAAAACATCACATCCCTCTCATAGTTATGAGTGAAAGCTATTTCCATAATCATATAAGGGATAGAGATAAATACAGAAGATAAAACAGATAAATTTTATTACATGAAAGTGAAAAATCTCTGCACAGACAAAATGAAATACCTAGGATGACAAAGGAAGAAGTCAATTGGGGGAATTTTTTTGTATCAAATTTTTCTGACAAATGTATGGCATCCAAAATATATACACAATTAATATCTATATACATATATACACACATATATGTATGTGTATTTGTATACACATGTGTGTACATATGTTATATATGTAATCTAATAGCCATTCCCCAATAGATAAGTAGTCAAAGGCTGTGAACAAACAATTCTGAAAATAATTGCCAAGTATTACCAACCACATGAAAAGAATGCTTCAAATCACTAATAATAGAAATGTAGGACAAAACAATTCTCAAGTTTCACCTCACAACCTGAAAACTGGCAAAGATGACCCCCCCATAATGGCAGCCACCAGCATTGGGGAATGTTATATAGTACAATGGACAGAACACCAGGCCTGGAGTCAGGAAGATCTGAGTTCAAATCTGCATTCAGACACTTAATAGTTATATGACCCTGGGCAGATCACTTACCTCTTTTTACCTTAGTTTCCTCATCTGGAAAATGAGCCGGAGAAGGAAATGGCAAATTACTCCAGTATCTTTGCCAAGAAAACGTGACCAAAAGGGCCACAAAGAGTAAGACACAATTAAAAATGACTACAACAACAAAGTCAACGTCGGAGAGGCTGTGAGATGACAGGCACAGTAATGCGTTGTTGGTGGAGCTATGAATTGTATATCCATTCTGGCAAGCAATTTGGAACTGTGAGAACAAAGTGACTAAAAATCTAAACCCTTAGACAGAGAGATTATATTATTAAGATTATGCCCTAAGAAAGTCATTGATAAGAAGAAAGTCCTCATGTACACAGAAATATCTATAGTATCATCTTTTGTGATAGCAAAATACTGGAAACAAAGTAGATGATCATCAGTTTGGGGAACAGCTAGACAAATTGTAGTGCTTGAACAAAACAAAATTTTACTGTCGTGTTAAGAATTATGTATATGATGAAAACCAAAAAGCTCTCTATGAACTGCTGCATAGTGAAGTAAGAAGAGTCAAGAAAATAATATACATAATACAACCATGTACAACCCCCTGCAAAAAAAAATCAGAAGCAAATGCAGCAAAATTAATTTTTGTTTTAATCATTGGGGCAGTTAGGTGGCCCAGTGAATAGAGCACCGGCCATGGAGTCTGGAGGACCTGAATTCAAATATGGCTGCAGACACCTGACACTACCAGTGTGACCTTGAGCAAGTCACTTAACCCAATTGCCTTCCAAAAAGCAAAAATTAAAAATTAAAAATAAATAAATAATGGCAGGACACCCCCAAGTCACTCTGTCATAGGGGTAGAAGGTCCTCAGATGTGCACATTGCAACTTTTTTTGATGTATTTATCAGTTGCAATGATTTTTCCTCTTCTTTTTTGTTTTTATTAAATATTACCTGTTATATTAAATTACTGTCTAACAGAGAAAGAGTAAGGGATACTGGGGAAAAGCTATGACAGTATAAAAATAAACAAAAGACATTGATAAGTAATTTTTTTTAAATAGAAGTTGATAGAGAGCATTTCCTTGTGCCAATTGAATCAAAAGTTCAGAACAACCTTTCTATGAGAGTAAGTGTGACAGATTAGGAGTCTTAATTTTGACATCAGGATGAATAGGTCCAAAACCTACCTTTCACATTTACTACTAAGTTGACTCAATGAATTGTCTAAGATCCAACTTCATACAAACTGCAATCTGCCTCGGTGGCAAGGGTTCTCAGTCCATCAAAATGAACTTTCTGTAACGATTTTCATAATTCTCATAAAACCTCAAGCACCCATACTCCTAAATAAAGAAGAAACCAGGTACATTTACGTGGATTGGTATATTCAGGCACTTATTCAACAAAAATTTATTTATCCAGTGGGGCAACCATAGATTCCCTGACTTGGATAAAGTACTTCAGATCTTTCCTAAGAGATAGAGATTGGAATTTTTACTTCCCTGTTCACCACCTCTCATCAACATCTCTGCATCTTCTCTCCTCCACTTAGGACACTCTACCAGTGTCCATGGCTAAGCTTTTTTCCTTTCTTCTTCTTAAGCTTCTTCCACTCCCACCAACCCAGGACTGGGCCAGTGTTTAAGACTGGCTTTTGCTCCACTGGAGTGATCAGGCAGTATATTCACTTTCACTGAGACTGGCAGAGTGATTAATCCTCTGGCCTCCAAGGTCTATATGACAGTAAAAATGCTTGCTCCTTTCATCATGAAAATAATAGCAATGCACACCTAAGTGGCAATGGTTTCCCTTTTACTCAGCAATACAGAAGGATCTACACCTACACCAAGGCCAGGTCTGTCTAGGTTGAAACATGACTTCCTTGAGCATCCCATTCATGCTTTTTTAATTCTCTTGTTCATGTTTTTTTCTTTTTTTAAGTAATCAGGGTTAAACTACTTGCCCAGGGTCACATAACTAGTGTCTGAGACTGGTTTTAAATTCAGGGCCTCCTAACTTCATGGCTGGTGCTCTATGCACTGTGCCACCTAGCTGCCCCTTTCCCTTGCTATTTAGATCTAAATACTCTGGTTCTGTTTAATACCAATTGATGGTAGGACATACATTTTCTCTTGGTTATCCTGTAGTTACTTGAAACTCAGCATGTCCAATGTTTATTTCATCATTGTTCCCCACAAATGAACTCCTTTTCCAAACTATCCTATTTTGGTCAATAGTACTATTGTACTTCTAGTTTCACTGACTAGCAACCTTGAAGGGATCTTTGATTTTTTTTCCCTTTCTTTCATCCCCTATATCCCCAAGTTCCTGTTTTTTCTTTATTCAATACTTCTATCAGATTTGCCTACCTTTTTTCAGGCCCATTAAGACCACTCAAGTTTGGGTAGTCACCACCTTACCATCATTATTACATTAGGCTCCTCTTTGTCTGCTTTCCTTCCAATCAATATGGTTCCTTGCTAACAAAATGTCCCTTCCATTACATCATTACCTTCTCCAAGAAACTATAATAGCACCTGCATTCACTCAGCCAAATATTCATTGAGGTTCTCCTGTGCTTAGACCAGTACCATGAGGTCGTGTGCTGTGAGGGAGAAAATTATTAAATAAGATACATCACCTCAAATTTCCTCAGTCTGACTTTTAGAGCACTTCAATTATATAACTCTATTCTTATTTCCCTCTGTGCCCCAACACATGCTCTCCCTTTTCATCATGCTAGTCTCTTTACTATTTACACACATTTCATGGTCACTTTTGCCTCCATGTACTGTGTCCAGTGCCTACAATACACTCTTTCTTCCCATCAACTTAAGTAAATCCTAACAGTTAGAAATTATTTGTTCTTCAAAAGAATTCTTCAATTTGCAGAAGATTCACCATAGGTTTTCTTTATAGCAGTGAGTCCAACTAGTGTATTTAAGATGGAAGTTAGTTTACAAATCCATATACAACTTTTCAAAGACAAATATATAATCAAAAGTGAGATACGCTCACAAGTTGTATATATTTTTCAAATATGTATTTGTCCTTTCTCACTCATATCTTTCAGGAGCAGGGACTTTACTTGCTGACTTTTATATATCTCCCCTCACTATCAAGCTCAGCACTACATAGTAGGCAGCAATAAAATTAAGCTTCACTAAGAATACCACAAATACATCAATTTGAGTGAAACTGCTTTATTAAAAGTTTTCACTGGGGAGAAGTGATTTGGATGGTTGCCTTTATACTTGCTCTATTCTCTGCCAAAAAAATGTACTGGCTTATTTTCTATTCTTTTCCCTTAGCCCCAATTCGTGATCTTTCCCTACCCCCCCCCAAAAAAAGAAATGTTATTGAGTAGAGCCATCTTAAGAGGGTAATAGATTCACAGATGAACATACCTATGTACGATCCTATTTTCCTGTAAGTTAGTAATGTAACAAATAACATTTACTTATGGTAGCAGGTTCAATCATTATAGACAGAGATGTTTAAAGTTAATGGTACTGAAAAGATGTATATGCTCCCACTGAAAACATAAACATATATGCTCTCACTTAAAACATCTGGGTTAGTTCCTAAACTAGTTTCAACACAGATTCATCATCTATAAAACGGAGAATAATACCTGTAGGTTATTGTGTATGGAAGGTACTGCACACAATTGGAATCACTACATAAATGTCATGTTCCTTTTCCTCCTCCCCTTTCATATTATTAATTCTAAACACCTCTTTCACAAACAAGTGTTGTGTATTGGAATTTTGATTCATTTGTAAACTACAAGAGAGAACAAAAAAATCTACTTTTTTCCCCTTACTGCCTAGCACAAGGTTCTGTATGTACTTAGAGACTCCTCTGAAATTAGATTGTCTTGTATTTCAATAATAGACATACATCCTGTCACTTTGCCAGTATCCAAAACCTCAGCTTAGTAAAACCCATCAGTTCATAAAATCTCCTTACACAACTTTTAAAAATTCAGAGTCACCTCTGAGTAGAGACTGTAAATAATAAGTGTTTAGTAATAAACTAATTTGCCTAATGGCTTCAAGAAAATGAGAGTTTTTAATTACAGAACTTCTTTTTTAAATTATTTTTTTAACGTCACTTCCAATAGAGATTACATCTTGATTTAGCTTCATATAAATAAGATGCCTTCCTTCTCTTTTTACTTCCCCTTCTTTTCATTTTCTTTGACTTGCCTTCCCTTTTTTCCTCCTTTCTGGTTGCTTCCTTCTCTTCACCCACCCTCCCTTCTTCATTTCTTGATTTTCATTCCCTTCTCCTCTCTTCTTCTCTTTTCCTTCCCTCTCTTCTCCCCCTCTTCTTTCCTGTCTTTTCTTCTTTGTTCCTTTCCTCCCTTTTCCTTTCCTTTCCATCACTTTCCCTTCTTTCCCCCTTGTTTTCTCCTTCTCTTCCTTTTGTTTCCCTTTCCCTCCCCTTCTTTTCCCTCTCCTCTTTCCTTTCTTTTCCCTTCTCTTCCTTTTTCATTCCTTATCCCCTTTATTCTCGTCCCCTTCTTCCTTCCAAACAAAAAAACAGTCCCTGCTATAAAAAAGCTTACATTCTACAAGGAGATGGAAAGAGAGACAAGCACACACATAAGCAAATCCAAAAATTATAAAAAATGCATGAAAAGTAGTATCAGGGAATGAGAGGCAAATAACTGGGGGAATTTTTTCCTACATAACAAATGTAAGAAATAGTACTTAAGTTCATCTTTGAAGAAAGCTAGAAATTTGAAGAAGCAGAAGTGAGAAAGGCATACATTCTAGGGATAAAGTGAAAGGACAATACAGCTCACACATGGGCTCTGATGGAATGTGTTGTGTGAAGGACAGCACAAAGGCTAGTTAGGTTGAAACATAGAGTGCAAATATGTCCTGTATATAAAATTAAATCTCACTTTCACCCTTGAGTGTTTTAATAGATTCATGATTTCTCCAAGTTGGATACTTCACCAACGTACAATTTTAAAAATCTTCCTTGCCTTCTCATCCTATGCAATTTTTATCCATATTTTCCCATAAATCCCCCATAGAAGGTCTACCCCAACTAGTACTAGCCAATGTAACACAAGCCCTTCTCTGAATCTTTGAATATCTCAAGGGTGTCTTATCTCTATAGTTATAGCATATGTTCCTATGACAGCCTGGACTTAAAACTACATCATCACAAATTCTGTTCTGGCAAAATGGAGACAGGACAACTTTTCAAAAATCAGTTCTTATTTTATTAAAGCTCAAGACCACTGAACTGACCTATCTGAGGGATGCATTGGCTTGCATTTATAATATCAGTTCATTTAGATGGGGTAAGCATATTACAGTTTTTCATTGTCTGTGTGTACCAGATTTAAAACCATTGTACCAAATCAGAATTATATTGAATATACTTGCTTAGGTTTCTGGGGACATGATTTGCTGTAATAGACATCTCCCCCACCCCCTTGTATACAGTAAAGTGAGTCCTGCAGGATTCTGATGCATAATGAATAAGAGGCAACACTGAACCACTTCCTTTCTTTGCCTTTAGAACACAACAAATGAGTATCCCACAAATGAGATATGAGTTGCTCATCTTTTGGGGAGTCACAAAACTCCAAGCATTTGCTCTGCCCTGTCCTGTCCTGCTTGGGTCACAAACTAGAATGACAGGATTTTAAAGTCTATTCCAAAGTAGCTAATTAAGATAGAGGATCTTAATCCTGGAGAAGTCTGGGATAATCTGCATTCTTTCTGCTCTTTAAAGGGAATTCAAGGAAGTTTCCATCCTGGCCCTGTAGACCAGCACTGAGTTACTACTGCCACCAAGTGGATAGTCCTAAGAATTGCAAGTGGCGCTACAACAAAACAGAGAAAGCAGTCCCCTGAGAAAACCCCATCTTTTGTTTGAGACTGGCCAGGGAACAAGCCACCCAAGGCCAAGCATGCTCAAAGACCCAGCATGCCCAAGTCTCCTTTCCTAGACAAGAATTCCTCGGACCACAGTCATAGGAAGGTGGTGCTCTTGGAAATATTTTCTGAGTAGTCATGATGCCTTTTAGACTGTGGAATTTGCACCCATCAATCAGTGAAGAAAAAAAATAAGACTAATGACAATTTAATGAAAAACTCTAGCACATACATGATTTCAACAGCAAGTGTCTTATATTTGACATTGTTGGATCATTTCTTCATCTATGCAGACATCAGGACTAAGGTGATGAGGCAAAGGAGGGTCAGCTGAGTACAGCCTTTCCTTATGTTACTCTAGGTCTACTGATACTGCTATTATTACATGCATATATATTATATTCATGAATCTGCAATAACCACTTCAGCTAAACCATTTCAATTCACAGGAATATTTATTCGAGATCTGCATAAGAAATGTATTGTTTTGTCTGCTATTCCATGCTGTGTCTCTAGCTCTGATATCGTCTGTCAATATCTTGGGTTCTATCAGATTTTCCAAAAATTGGCCTTATCACATACAGGAAGTCATGTAACCTTTACACTTTTCCATTCACAGTGTAATACAGGTATTTTTTAACCGAACCACAAGAACACTATAATTTCAAAGTCACCATTTGGAAGAAGAGAAACATTTAGTGTTCCTAAGAGAAGAATAAACTAGCCACTTAGACTTGCTTCCAACAGTGGCTTTCTGCCAAAACTGGGACAAATTAACCAATCTTTGAGAATTCGACTTCAGTGGATCACATGACACTAACTTGAAAGACAAGCAGAAAATTACTGGAATAAATCCAGAAACAAATGGTGGAGCAGTAAAAATAATAAATACAGGGCAATTTATAACAATACTTTTTTTCAAATGGAATATGAGAAAAAGGTCATGCAAATGTTACTGGATGTCTGAACCTTCAGTCACTATACCTACTAAACGTGCTTAATTTAATTGAATTCAACTCAATAAGTATTTATTAAATGCCAACTCTGGTGCCAGGCATTGTATTAGGCACTGGAAATACAAAGACCAAAAACAAGACAAATTTTGCTTTCAGGAAGTTAACATTCTACTGTGGTAGAAATTGCAAGGTCACAACTAAATAAATACAAAATAAATCTAGGGGAGCATAGATCACTAACAATTGGGAAAAAATAAGGAAAGGCTTCACCAAAGAGATAGCACTTGAGCTTAGCCTTGAAGATAGCTAGGGTTTCCAAGAACTCAGATGACTAAGAAACTTGTTCTGTTGTTGGCTGACTTGGTCCTAATTTAGAGATGAACCACAGAGGGATAAGGAATTCAGAAATGCCAGAAGGGGCAGGTGGCATCATCTTCCTTCCCAAAATCTCCCTGGATTCAACATAAATAGAAAGTCCTGGGAAGCATCCTGAAGATTTTTTTTAAGTTTGCTGCAGTTATAAAAATGCTGCTTATTATCTTCCTCCATGAATAATTGAGTGGGAGGAAGAATTGTGGGGACATGGAGCTGGAGCTGAAAAAGACCTTAGAAGACTTTAAATTCAAATCTCACCCCCAATGTATGCAGATGAGGCAATAGAGGCACAGAGTTTAAGTGATTTGCCATGAGTCATATACATAGTAAATATCAGAAGTGGGATTTGAACCCAGATCCTTCTGACTCCAGGTTCAATTTCTTATCCATTACAGGCATCCCTGAATAAGGCAACATCCAAAAGTTCTCTAGTCTCAAGATATCCCTAAGCGGACAGACTGAAGACTCTCATGTCTATTTTTTGTTCTTTTTGTTGTTGTTGTGCCTTTCCCTCCCACAACAAAATACAAATACACACACACACACACACCATAGTAATGTTACAACATGGCTGAAATAATGTAATATTGACAAGAAAGGCTCTCTACTGATAGGAGACTTGGAAAAATACAGTCTAGATTGCTAAAAATCCATCACAGGCATCATATAAATACTGTCCCCAACAGTCCCTGCTCTACCATCCTTACTTCTGGAGATGGAAGACTGGAAAGGACTTTTCTTGCAAAAGGGCTGCTTGTGGGCTCAGAATACAGACATTCCACTGAGCACAAGGGAACAGATATATAACCAGATCCCAAGTTATATGAACAGTGAATTCAAGTACATTCAGATGTGCAGAGGGAGTGCAATCATTTAGTTCTCCTTGCAAGTAAATCAAAGTTTTCAAGAAAATTGAAATCTGCTTTTGCCATTGTCCTTTAAAGGAATGATCCTAGTATAGGATTTATTTGTTATAGACTCAGAAAGTATGAATAGAATGAATGTTGCAATATTGCCCTACCTGCAAGCGCTCCCATTTAACTGACTAGGGAAAATAAATGGAGCTATCATCTAAAGGTACATATGGTAATAGGCAGGGCTGATAAACTAGTAGACTGGAGATGAGAAAGGTGGGGAAGAAAAAAGAGAATAGTGGCATTCAAAGAGGAAATAAAGGAGAACTTTAGAGGTTTAATACTTCTTTCACTAGCAAGATGGCACTCACAGATGGTAATTCTAGAGCAGCAGTTCTCAACCTGTGGGTTGTGACCCTTTGGGGGGTCAAACAGGGTCACCTAAGACCATCGGAAAACACATATTTCCAGTGGTCTTAGGAACCAAGACACCACTCTTCTGTCCAGTTCCAGGAGGGTCCGCCCACATGCAGAAATGCCCACATAAGAGTATTAAAGGGTGGCTGCATTAGGAAGGTTGAGAACCACTGTTCTAGAGTCTTACTGTAGCCTTACCAAAGTTTTCAGTCATTAACAGAACACCCTTCAGGTAAGAAAAGAGGGAGAAGAGGGAGATAGAGATAGAAAGGGAGAGGGAAAGGGAGACGGATAGGAAAAGGAAAAAGGAGAGGGACAGGGACAGGGCCTGTGATTTGATTAGCTTTTGTGCTTATTTCAGTAAAACAGTGTCCTGTAATATCATTAATTTTGTACTTACATAGAAGAGCTAGAGTGTAACTTTAATACATGGAAAATAGTTTCACTATACAAGAGGTACTATACATATATTTCCTTGAGTTTATTGGGTGGGACCTATAAAGAAAGCAAAAATATCTTCCCAAATTTCTAAAAGG
>JAQQSW010018289.1:0-11277 GCA_028646575.1 Pseudocheirus occidentalis | reverse complement strand
TTTCTTTGTAACTGTTTAATAGTGTCTTGGTTTCTCATGAAGTCATTGGCTTCCACTTGGTCCACTCTAATTCTGAAAGAATTATTCTCTTCAGAATGCTTTTGAAATTCTTTTTCCATCTGTAAATTCGACTTTTTAAGGCATTCTTCTCCTCATTGACTTTCTGGCCCTCTTTTGCCATTTGAGTTCATCTATTTTTTTAAAGCATTGTTTTCTTCAGTCAGGTTGTTGACTCTGTTTTCATGATTTTCTCTCATCATTCTCATTTCTCTTCTCAGTTTTTCCTCCACTTCTCTTACAAGAATGAAGGAAAACATGGATGAAACTTTTAAATAATAACCATTAAGAAAGAGATAGGTAGCTTGAGTTCTGCATTGTTGCCTCTATAACGAGATAGAGAGAGAGAGAGAGAGAGAGAGAGAGAGAGAGAGAGAGAAAGAGAGAGAGAGAGAGAGAGAGAGAGAGAGAGAGAGAGAGAGAGAGAGAGAGAGAGAGAGAGAGAAGCAGACCTCCAGGACACTGAATGGCTCCTCTATGGAAGATTTATGGAAAGGCATGGAAAGGAATTACAGAGAATGAAAAGATATGGAGGCATTGCAATGTGTATTGTTGATGGAAATACCTATGTTGATGAGCTGATCAGAGTGTCAATGTAAATACTATTTCACTATCCAACTTCAGATTAGAAATTCTTGTTTAGTACAATTTATAAAGAAAAATATATAATGAAACAGGCAAGGGTAAATGTGTCAGTTGAGTTTTAATGATCTTAGTGGTTTTGTTTTGCTTCATAAGTTACCAAACATCTTAACTATTACATCCCCATACCTAGTCATTATCCTCAGTCCCACTTCATTCCACCCTTGCTTATCTTCGATCTCTCTCTATGTACTGGTCCTTTCTCTGTAGTTATGAACACCCTAGTCTCTCCCATCCTAAAAACAAAACAAAACAAAGCAAAAACCAAACCACTATATCCTACTATCTTGATTCTCTATCAGTTCACATCTTTCCTCCCTTTCTTACCCAAACATCTTGAAAAAAACCATCGATACCCAATGTTTCCACTTCTCCTATCACTCTTTTAAAAAGAATTATATAGTTTTATAATTAACAAAAACCCACCTTCTTCCTCTTTCTCACCTCAACACCCTAATCCAAATGAGAAACAGTCAAACAAAACCAATCTCTGCATTTGCCTTGACCAAATATAAACTCCTCTTCATAACCTGGTCCCTTCCTACCCTGCCATTTGTCTCATATGTTATTTCCCTCCTTGTACTCCTAGATGCAGCCATACCGACCTGCTTTGTAACACACCAAACCCTGTCTCTAGTCTCTGGATACTATTCAGTCTCTCCACACTTTATCCCTTACTCAGTGGGTCAATAAAAATTTATTAAGCACTTAGTGTGTTAAGCCCTGGGGATACAAAAAGAAGCAAAAGACTGTCCCTGCCTTCAAGAAGCTACAATCTAATGGAAGAGACAGTATGTAAGCAGACATACATACAAACTATGTACATGATAAATAGGAACTAATTAACAGAGAGAAGGCAATAGGATTGAATGCAGTTGGGAAGGGCTTCCTATAGAAGACAGGACTTTAGTTGGTACTAAAAGTAAGCCAGGGAAGTCAATAGGTGGAGCTGAGAAAGGACAACAGTCTAGGCATGGGGGGACAGCCAGAGAAAATGCTTGGAGACTGGAGATGGAGTGTCTTGTTTGTGGAACAGTCGGGAAGCTGGTGTCCCTGAATCGAAGAGTATGTATTATTAGGGAGAGAGGTGTGAAAAGACAGGAAAGGTAGGAGGGGGCTAGGTCATGAAAAGCTTTGAATGACAAATAACATTTTATGTTTGCTTCTAAAGGCAACAGGGAGCCACTGGCGTTTATTGAGTAGAAAAGTGACATGTTCTGACCTGGGTTTTCAGAAAATCCCTTTGGCAGGCAAACTGGAGGCTGAATGAGAGCAGGGAGAGACCTGAGGCAGACTCGTCAGCAGTTGTGGAGTGCGGGGGTGACGAGGGTCTGCACTGACGGGGTGACGGGATCGGAGGAAAGAAGAGGAAGTATCAGAGAGATGCTTTTGCTACATGACCAGCCCATCCATTTTTCCAGTTACATATGCTCTTGATGCTTTTGTTTTATACTCCTTTACATGCAAGTCATCATTGGTAATATTATGCAGCCCACCTATATCTGTTATGAGGTTTTCTTTTTTTAATAGATTTTTTCATATCTTTTGTTTTCCTATCACCTAGATTTCCCTATGTATCCCATTCCTTCTCCCTTCCAGAGAACCATCCCTTATAAATAAAGAATTTTTAGAAGAGGAAGAGGAAAAATTAGCAAAGCAAAATCAACACATAGAAACAATCTGATGTTATATGCAATGTTTCATTCCCATGGGCCACTTGCTTCTGCAAAAGAACATGGGGAGATATCTTCTCACAGATTTTCTGGGGTCAGTCTTACTCTTAATCATTTTGCAATCTTCATCTTCAGTAATTTTGTGGTGGTTGTTCTTTCTGTCTCTATTCATGTAACCATCATGTACAGTATTTTTCTTTCTTTGTTTGCATCAACCTCATAAGTCCTATGCATTTTTCAGTTTTCTTATGGGATACTTGCAGCTTTGATTTTTTTTTTTTTAGAGATTGTGGTGTTCTACATATAAAAATTATGTGGTTCATTGTACATTTGCCTGTTTTTCTGACTTTGCAACACTGTCTTTGCAGAAGTAATAGGGGCCACACAAGACTGAGGTCTATTTTGTATTTTTTCTGTTTTTTTTTTATTGGTTATTACAGCCAAATTCATCACCAAGTGCTCAGAAGCCATTAACCTTTCTGGTACTTAGCTGGCCTGGTCTGGAGAGAGAAAACTTTGTTCTTTAGACTACATTTGAAACCCTTTCAGCAGAGAGAACCTACTAAAGCTTAGTTTCCTGCCATAGCCTTCCAGAATTCAGGGTCACCTCTGCATCACAAAGAGGCATCCGAAAAGGCCTTTATTTAGGACTATATCCAGATTCTAAGAAAATAAAAAGGGCCTTCTAGTCCCACAGTTCCTAAGAGAATAGCATTTAGAACTAGAAAGATTCTTAAAAATCATGGTCCAATTTCCTCATTCTACAAATTATGAAATTGGACCCAGAATGATTAAGAAAGGATCTTACAAGGATCACACAGTACAACAACACAGTCAGGATATAAACCCAGGTTATCTGTTCCTAAATCCAGTACTCTTTTTGCTATAACTTCAAGTAGTCATTTTAAGTACAGAGAATAGGGAGACAAGATGGTGGATAGCTCAAGATATAAAGATAATTATGTTTACAGTTTATAAAAACACTGAAGGACAGCTAGGTAGTTCAGTGGATAGTGCACTGGCCCCGGAATCAGGAGGACCTGAGTTCAAATTTGGTTCCAGACACTTGATGCTTACTAGCTGTGTGACTCTGGGCAAGTCAACCTCAATGTCCTCACAAAAACACCTAAATAATATTACATTGATAAATGACAGTGACATTTAAGTAATGTGGCTTTATTATTCTCATTTTGAGTGCTGTTTCCCCTCTTAGTCCTCGAAAGAGAATGAAATACCTTCGTTTCTTTTTATATTTTAACTGTTCAAGCTGTATCTAGTTCAACTTCATCATTTTAATATGAAGAAATGGGCTTGAGAAAAGTAAAAGGACTTGCCCAGGGTCACACAGCTAAGGAGCAACAGAGCTGGGGTTGGGATCAAGGTAAGGTGGCTCTGTGGTAGTAAAAACACCGTAGTTCAAATCCTGCCACTGCCACTTAGTGTCCTATGTGACCATACGCATGTCACTTAACCTCTGGGCCCAAGTTTTCTCATTCCTTAAATGAAGAGGTTGGATTAGGTCATCTCTTAGGACTCTTCCTGTACTGCAAATATGAAACTACTTTCATTACTTTTCCCACCATGATACATTGTCTATCAATGCCTACTCACAGAAATCTGCCAAACTCTCATATAACAATAGACATATCTCTGAAAAGATGTGTGTAAAGTAAATTTTTAAAAATTGTATTTTCTGTCTACTAAGGGAATGTACCACTTAAAGGCATCCTAAAGTGAGTTATTTTGTATAGCAAAAAATCCTCTCATACTATGAATAATTATTAATAATTTATCAGTTTTATGATTCCATATATGTATATATACATAAATGGAATATGTATATGTTTTTGTATGGACACATAATTTATATATAATATGGTCTAGATATGTAAATTTTAAAATTCTAATAAATTAAGGTTTTATTTCAATAAGACCTGCTTATACCAGTTTCTTGGATATAAAGTTAGAGTTTTTAGGTTTAAATAAAATAGAACTGAAACAAGTGAGTCTTTTCATTGTGTCTCACATGTATACAGTATTCATTTTCACCTTTCTTGCATTTGCTTTTGCACTCCCCTGACCCCTTCTTTTTTCCCCCAACTGGAATGCCCAATATCTTAGTCCCTGCTAAATCAATTTTAACTTATCTTCCAAAGATTGGCTTAAGTATCTATTCCCATCTGAAGTTTTTCCTAATTACTCAAGACTATATTACTGCCTAATTCCTAGGGGTGTTGTGAGAAAAGGTTTCTAGTGGAATATACCTGCACTTATTCTCGGCCCTTTATTATTTAACATTTTCAGCAATGATTTGAACAAAGTCATGGACAGCATGCTAATCACATTTGTAGATAATACAAAGCTGACATGAATAACTAACACATTGGAAGACAAAGTCAGGATTTATAAAGACTGGGATGAGCTACAATGGTTTAAACTGAGTAAGATGAAACTTAGAACAAATGTTTTTTACTTGGGCTCAAAGAAGTTAATTTCACAAGGACAAGATGGGACTTGCATGACTAAACAAGAGTTCAAAAGAAAATGATCTGGGGGTTTAAATGGACTTCAAGCTCCATATGATCAATGGTATGATATGGAAGTGAAAAAAGTACATGCAGGTCTTGGGTTACACTGAGGCATTGCTTCTACATTGGGAACGTGATAGACCCTTTTAAGTCAATATTTGAGGTATTGTATTCATTTTGGATACCACATTGATAAACTAGAGCACATCCAGAGGAAGGCAGCCAGTGAAGGACTCCAAGTTCATGCTGTCTGAGGTTTAGGGGCAGGTACTGAGGATGGTTAGGTTGGTAGTGCTGGTCGTCTGGGACCAGGGTCGGGGCACAACACTGTAGCTTTGTACAAGTACTGCAAAGGATTTGATTTGCTCATTTTAGAATTAGGGGGCAGAACGAGAAGCAATGGGTGGAAGAAGGTTCAGATGAACAGATTTTGGCTTGATAAAAGGAAACTATTCTTCACATTTAGAGCCGTCCAAAAGTGGAATAAGCTACCATAAGAGGTATCAAGTTTTTCATCAAGGGATGACTTCAAATGAATCATGGACAACCACTTGTCAGAGACATTGTCTCTGAGCTACCTGCCAACTCGGAGGCTCTGCAGATACTGATTATTTTCCTACTTACTAAAACTTAAAACTTGACTCTTTCCTTTCCCTTGCCCCCAAGATCCAGTCAGTCACCACATCCTGTCCATCCTGTTTTTTTTTTTTAAAGCTAGGTCTCTTGTTTTTAAACAAGGTCTCTTGAATCTGTCATTCCTTTCTATTCCCAGTGACATTTCTCTAGTCTAAGCCCTCATCATACCCATGGATGTTTATTAACCTCCTAACTGATCTCCCTGCAGTCTGTCTTCCCATTCCCTACTCTCCTTCCACCCCCAAATCATTCTGCATACAACCGCATTAATATTTCTAAATTATTTTTGCTTTTATCATGTCTCAAATACTTTTAATGGTTCCCCTTTACCTGACTAATAAATTCCAAACCCTTTTGTCTGGTATTTAAAACTTCACAATCTGTCTCCAGTGTACCTTAGTAATCTTATTATCCACTATACTCCTCTCCACAAACACTCCATTCTAGTCAGACTGGTGTGTTCAGTTATCCCTTAAATATACTTTGCACATTCTGCCTTCCAAACCTTTGCTTATACTAATTTCTCTACCGGAATACCCCTTTTCTCTGCTCTGATAAAATAATCACCTTTTATATTATACACACACACATACACACATATAATAGCCTTTTCAGATTTACGAAGCTCTTTACATATATGTTCTCATTTGATTGAGGAGGGGATGGTGGGTTGGCATAGAGTTGTGTAGAACCTTGAAAGTCCAAATATTGGAAACTTTTAAGAATGATAATGGAAGTTGATCAATGTATTTCACTTTATAGACTCCACCACATCTCTGCCTTTTGAAATTCTTCATTTATCCAAAGATAAATGAACAATCTCTTCCATGAAGTTTTCAGAAATCCTTCCAGCTGAAATGATTCCTGTCTCTTGGAGTCTTCTTAATTACTCTATATGATGTCTCCTATACACTTATATTTATGTGGATGCATATCTTTTTCTCCTTCCCTTCTTTCCTACTAAAACCTGAAGGCGAGGACAGTGTCGTTTTATTTGTGAATCCAGTGTTTGTACATAACAAACATTTAATAAATATCTATTTAATTGAATTACTTTTTGATTATGTGTATCCCTAATTATCCTTATCTTATACATTAATGTTCCCTTTTCCCTTACTGACTGGACACTAACTCACTCATCCCTATCCTGACCAAAAGAAACCCAGAGCCCCCTTTCCACTTTGGCCTACTCCCTCCTTTTCAGTCATTGTAGGCCACTTCTGAGGGGCAGACTTGTCCCCCCACTTCTGCCAACCAATGCATCCTAAAGATTCCTGGGATTTGTCAACTCCACTGTCACTATACCTAGAACTTCTGGGCCTATCCATTGGCTCTGCAGCTATATTGTCTGACAAATGTTGACTTCACCAATTAGAGAGTGAATGCCTTGAAAGTAAAGACTCTTTTCTTTTTCCATTTGTATCTCCAACACTTAGCACAATGTCAGGTACATAATAAATGCATAATAGATGCTTTATCATTTATTCATTCATAGTAGACACTCAATAAATATGTGTTGAATGATGGAATGAATAAAGAAAAGCCTATAACCACAGTTCAACTATCATATAGGTAAATTAGACATTTGCCTATTGACTTGTCTTCCATTTTCCCAGAGGAGTAGGACAAATAGCTTGAGGTCTGGCATTATGAGAACTTATCTTGAAGCAGTCCAACTTGCTCTAGCTTACTATTAGTTTTTTAAACAATTAGTATTAACAGTATCCGAAATAAATTTGCACACTTAATTAAAATAGCTATTCTTTAGGTTGTCTGAGAATAAGGAAAAAGTTGGCCATCTCTATTATTGCAGGTTCCTTTAAAACTAATCACCTCACAAATTTTGTACTCGATGGAGTGTGAGAGCTTATGCGTGATTGGTTCTAAATAGCATGGACTTACAACCATTATTTCAAAAGTAGCGTGAAAGAATCTGCTTTCAAGCATACCAAATGGTATTCAGTATGTATATAACAAAATTAAGTGAACCCCCTGCCTAGTAAGAAACAAAGAGTCTTTATATTATATAGAGAAGTTGTTTTAGATTTTGAAGTTAAAATAAGGAAGTTCTTTGAATATTGCCCAATTGAGTATTGTGGGGAAAACGTAGATGCATCTCAGAATTTACCATGCTAGTTTACATTAATTGAATAGATTCATTCAGCTAAGATGATTCATTTTATAGGGTTATCTCAAGACAAAGTAGGAGCAATTTTAAATTTTTAAGAGAAGACAAGTGATGTCAAATAAATATATTTTTAGACATGATCAATGTAATAAATCAATGTGTAGCTTGAGTATGTCAGAGCTTGTTGTGTTTGACTGCATATTTGTTATAAGGGTTTTCTTTGGTTTTTTTTCTTCAGTTAAAGGGTGTGGAAGGGAGAGAAAATATTTGTTAATTTAAAAATTTAATTAAAATTTAAAAAGAGAAGCATGCTATATCATGGTGTTATTCATCAGTCATTTTTTGTATTTTACACATATGATATTCATTTAAACTGCTACTTTCTCTATAAAGTATGCCATTTCTGTGAAATATTGTTAAAGAAATACTCTCTAAGAATAGTTACAATTTTAAAGAAATACTGAAGAGTAGTAATGGAACAATTACCGTGGCATAATTAATACTATTTTTAAAAAATAGGTGTTAGTCATTTAAATTCTTCCCACTCCCACTCCCAGGAACTAGAGGCAGGGGATGATGGGGGGGGCACTTTTTCATTTAACTAACCCAGCCCCAAAAATCTCATTTCCTGAAGAATAAGAAACTCTATATTCCAGAAGGGTAGGAAATGATAAGGATTTTGTTTGTGCATTTCTTGAGATAAGAGCAAACTGGTAAAATATTTATGTAAACTGGTTATTCTGTACTATTATTTGCAAGACCAAGATAGATTCCAGTGAATTATGCAGATCCATTCTACTTTTTGTATTTTCTAATTTGGACTCATTATAAAAACTGGAATAAACCCAAATAGAACTGGTGTGTGCCACAGAGGCTAGATCAGGCATGGTATATTTAGAGAACTAGAGGAGACTTAGGTATGAGCTTGTCTAGCCCTCTCTTTTAATAAGTAATAAGACTGAGCCCCAGAGAACTTAAGTGATTTGCCTGAGATGAAATAGTGGTAGGTCCAAGAATAGAGTCCATGTCACATTTTTTTGAAAAAAAAATTATTTGTTAATTAACAAGCATTTATTTTTTTTCTACCTTCCACCTCACCTCTATCCCCCACTGGGAAAAAACATGAGACCCTTTTAACAAATATTTTTGGTCAAGCAAAACAAAGTCCCATATTGACTATATAAAGATGTGTATCATTCTGGATATATATTCCTCTTTGTCAGGAGGTGGATATAGCATTGTTCGCCCTGGGTCCTCTAATGCACATCTCCTGACTCCCAGTCTAGTGTTCTTTTCCCTATAACATTAAAACTAGAACTAGGTTCTTTGACCAATAATAGATATAAAAGCTTAACATAGTCAAAAGCCCAAGAAAAAGACCTAGACAATTGCTTAAGGGGCCTAGACAAGCTTAAGGGGCCTGCACAAAAAAACCCTACAAAAACTCCTTTGTCAATTAGAGATGTGTTTTCCCAAGTCCTTCAGTTTATACCTGTCCTAAAAAGTATTGGGGATAAAAGTGAAAGGTAGTTTAAGCAAGAGAATTTCTCTTATAAGTTTAAATACAGTAGCACCATGACAATCATTCATGTATTCTTTTAACAAATATTAAGTTCCCGTTTTGTTCAATGCTTTGTACTGAATGCTAAAGTAGATACGTATTTATAGAATCATAGGGTTGGAAGAGATCTCATAAACTAGTACTCAAACATCGTTTTTGCATGTTCTGTTTTCTGGTCATGTTTCCCTCTTCCTGTATTTATGTAGCTGTTTTCTGAAGTCCTTTGAAATTATGGTTGGTTATTGTATTGATCAGAGTTGCTAAACTTTCAGAGTTGGTTATCTTTACAATATTGTTGGTGCTGCACAAATTATTCCCCTAGTCCTGCTACTTCACTCCACATTGGCTTATACAAATTAATATGATCTTGGACACCAGTTCTGACATACATTATACCATCTATCCTTCCTAGCTTTGTATCACTGGCAGATTTGACAAGCATGCTAACTATGCCTTCATTTAAAACAGTGATAAAAATGTTGAACATCACAGTATGAACAGGGGCAGAGCTCTAGAACATGCTACCAGAGATGCCCCCTCCAGGTTTTATTTTACTTAGACTTCATCACAAGCTTCCACTTACAGCCTTTTGGACACTGTTTTTTACAGGATCACAAACTTAGAGCTGGAACTGTCATTAGGAGCCCTCTAGTACAACACTGTTCTTTTAGAAATGAAGAAACTGAGGCCTAGAGAGGTTGTGATTCAGTCAAAATCTCACAGGTGGCCAAAATGGTTTTTGAGCCAGGGTCCTCTGACTCTAAATGTACTGATTTGGATCTCTTTCCAATCTTCCTTTTATCTTTTTTATCAATACTCCAACAAAGACAAGGATGGCCTGCTTGGCAAATTTGAAAATGACACAAAACTGGCATAAAGAATTAACTTATTAAATGACAAAATCAAGATTCATAAAGAACTAGATCAGCTACAGCATTGGGCCAAATTGAGTAAGACAAAATTTAATAGTCATAAATGGCCAGTTGTACACTTGGGTTCAAGAGGTCAGTTTATATAATCAAGAGATCAACAAGTATAATAAGATATACTGTATTGTCCTTAGTTACAAGACCTCTGTTTCTTTTTTAAAATTCTCTTCAACCATGTTAGTATCTTAGATATAAATCAGTTGTTACTTTATCACCGGGATTTTGTTCTGTCTCAGTGACACCCTATTGTTAGACTCTCCGGACGCCCAAACTGAAAGGCAAAATATGCAGGGAAGGAGCAAGATACTCACAGGTGCTCATAGTTGTTAGTTGCTGTCTGTAAATTCTTGGTATAACTCCAAACCCAGTATCCTATACTCTGGTTTTATATAGATTCCTCAAAATGTAATGTTTGATTCAATTTCTGATAGAAAAGAAGAGGTTATTAAAAGAATAGTTTGTGAGCCAGCATGAGTTCACAATAACAAGTCGTGTCAATCTAACTTCATTTCCTTTTCTGATGGCCTTACAAGACTAAAAGCTTGGGAAATCTTTTGAATCTTAGTATGGTATTTGATAAAGTTTAATGTTAGGTTACTTACCTAAAATCATTCAGAATTTTGCCCCCATCAAAGGTTTTCCCCTGAGAAGGTACCTCATGCTTAGGTCTCAACAGACATTAAAGGATCTTCAGCTATCTTTCTTGGAATTCCTGATCTCTGCTCCCTTCCAATAGCCAGAGTCCAAGAATATGGCTCAAATCTACAATTATCATGACCAAATCAAGTCATCTCAGAGTGCTTTGTCTCAATCCAGCATCCTTAATATGGGTTGCAACCACAAGTAAAAGTTTAGAATGTAGGCATATGGTTTCATAGAAGATTCACCTTGTGACTGTGAGGAATGTGAGAAAGCTTTTACATAGACGGATGGATCATAGCTACCCCTGATCCTCAGGGAAGAAAAAGGGGGAACAGAGGAGTAAACTTGGTGCCATTAGACTCTGTGGAGACCTAGCTGAAAGACAAAAAATTATGCGGGGAAGGCAGTGGGAATATGAAGGTGCCCAAATTGTAAGGTGTTACTATAAAGTCCTCATCTGACCTTAATAGAATCCAAAGCA
>JAQQSW010018288.1:0-11278 GCA_028646575.1 Pseudocheirus occidentalis | reverse complement strand
TGCCAGAGCTATTGGGAGGCTGCCATTTTTGCAGCCCCCACCAGCTTTGTCTCACTGAAAAAGCACCCCAGTACCACCACCCAAGACCACGATCTGGATCCAGGCCACTCAACCAACGCAAGAGCACTTAGCCTCTGAACAATTGCTTGCCCCCTTCTCCCCCCCGCCCCCCACAGTCTGCAGTCCAGGAGCTCCAAAGCAGCCACATGGAAGTAGTAGCAGGGCCACCGCTTATGCTGCTTCCTTGCCCTGGAGGCAATTTGACAGGACAGCTTTTCTCCCCAAAATTTAGCTGAGTTCCACTGACCTTTCACTTTGTCCTTGTTCCTTATGGCTTAACTGCCATAACTGGAAACTGCCATAGCTGCCTCTGATCCACTCTCCTGAAGGCTCTAGCTGTGGCTTGTTCTGGCATCCCCAGGGCCAAGCCACAGTTTCAGGCTGGGCTGGTTTTAGCTTCCAGCATGCTTTGGTGAGCCCTTCCTGCCGAGCTGCCTTTGGTGGGAGATATATTTTTCTGTATTTTTGTGAGTTTTGGAGTCCTAAAATTTGTTTAGAGTCATATTTTATGGGTATTTGAGGTGGGTATATGGGATCTGAGGAACCTTGTTGCTTTTATGCCATCATATTGGCTCTGCTCCCTTTTCCAAATATTTCAAATGATCTTAAATCTTGATAAAGAGGGTACCAGTGAGGAAGATCACATTCCTTCCATATGAAATTGTGTATTTGAAATGGTATGACTTGGATTTGAATTCTGGTGCTATCACCTCCCAAATGTGTGACCTTGAGGATGTAGGGATTAGAGAAATTAGATTTAGAATCCAGAAAACCTAAAAACCTAAGTGTGAAAATGATGTGATTTCTGAAAAAGTAAAGCAGCAATTCTTCAATATCATTATGCTCTCTCATTCTCTCTCTCTCTCTCTCTCTCTCTCTCTCTTTCTCTCTCTCTCTCTCTCCCTCCTCTTTCTCCCTCCTTCCCTCCCTCCCTTTCTCTTTGTAAGTTACACACAGAGACTATATAGTTGTTACTATTCAACACAAATCAGTTGTAATAGATATAATATAGCTATTAATAGATATCAAATATTAAAAGAGAAGTTACATGAAAATAGTAACATACCAAATGGTGATTTTGGTCACAATGCTGAACATATTGAGATAGCTTCAAAGGATAGAAATCAAGACCAGTATGAGGAAATTTTTTGAGATAAAGTTCTTTACATATCTTCCTATTTCACAGATTTTGGCTCTCTCTCTCTCTTCTGCCTGTGCTGGCCCACCTCCCCATGACTTTATAAATGTTGGGAATTCCTGGTATGGAAATCTTCCTCTACCAATGAACACAGAAACTCCTACATAACATATAGTCTTAGGAAGTTAACTTCATGAGGCTCTTAAATCTTAAGCATTTACCATTATTTATCCAGCCAGTATGCATCAGAGTCAAGGCTTAAACTCATACCTTTCCAACCCTGAGGCAGATCCCCTATCTACTATGTTCTTTTGCTCTTTTCAAACAAGATGAAAAGTATTCTAAGAGGAATAAAATGTAAAAAGTTATTCTTACCTATAAATAA
Organism: Pseudocheirus occidentalis; assembly: GCA_028646575.1. Taxonomy (NCBI): domain Eukaryota; kingdom Metazoa; phylum Chordata; class Mammalia; order Diprotodontia; family Pseudocheiridae; genus Pseudocheirus; species Pseudocheirus occidentalis. The sequence goes on along the minus strand of JAQQSW010018288.1, from coordinate 9,695 downwards.
GTTTAATTCTTTTTAGCTTGCTTCTAAAAAGTTGAAGCATAAGTGACAAGTGCTTAATAAAAGCTTGTTGACTGACTAAAGCAGCTATTTGATAGACTTCTGATTTATCATCTACCCAAATACAGATATGGCTTTTCTAGTTCCATTTGAAAGAGATTCTGAAAATATAAAGAGGAAAAAAATATGAAGGCTTTAAGTCAGTTATTTTTAATTAAACTGATAGTATTATTATTATTTTAAGCATGCTGGTGCATCTAATGTAATCATGTTCCTTAAAAATATTTACTCCTTTCAATTTAAGTATCATAAAATGCTATCATTTCCATAGCACTTAACTTAGCTTGATGATGAAGTGGTTCTTTCTTTCTTTCTTTCTTTCTTTCTTTTTTTTAACTATTTATCATCCCCTTACCTTTTTCTTTGGCTTTGATTCTAAGAACAGGACAACTGTTACATCTACTTTAGATTTGGCTGATAAATCTTTTAAGAATTTTATGAAGGAATTTTTTGGTAAAATAAAGGATTACTTCCTTAGAACAGTGATTTCCCTGATTCTGATTTCAGTGAGGATCTCTTTTTTTCCAACAAATTTATTATATGAATTGAGGCAGTTGACTCCCATTTTATTTCGCCTATAGACATTTCATTAATAAATGCCTTCATATCATAAGTTCTACCTTTCTGTACTATCTTGATTGCCTCCTGTTTTGAGGGGAGCTAGATCTTCCCATCTTCTAAACTTCTTTATTTGTGTTAAATATAACACTATCCTTCTGGTGTTCTGGGTTCTTAACATCTATTCTCTACTCCTCATTTTCTCTCACTCAGTATACATATAACATCAGTTGCTAAATCTTGTAATTTCCACCTTCATATCTCTTGTATCCAAAACCTTTTCTCTACTCTACATAGCTGTAATAGCTAAGACACTCATCACTTCTCATCTACTTTTCATCTCCTAATTTTCTTTAGGTGCATTTCTAACTATGTGACTCTCTTAATCAATTCCACTGACTATGTATTACCCTTCCTTTGAGATACAATACAAGAAGCATCTTCTGCATGAAATTGTTCCTGAGGTTTGAACATTCAAGAGTCCTCTCTACCCAATTACTTTGTCTTTTAATGTTTGGGACATACATGTATACATGTGTGTATAAATATATGTTTATATATGTGTTATATATACATATGTGTATGAATATGTTGTATATATGTATGCGTATATACTATATACACAGAGATAGATAGATATGGATACAGATAAAGCTAGACATAGATTTTTTCACTTTATATTTATCATATAGCTATTTATGAGTTCTCTTTGCATGGAATGTAAGCTCTATGGAAGAAGGGACAGTTTAACCTTTGTATTTGAATCTAAAGTACCCATCAAAGTTCCCAGCACAGAGGAAATAATAAAAATCTTGACTGATTTCTCAAAAAATTGATTCTTTAAAAACAATCAAACCAAAAATAGACAAAATATAACAAAATTCATTTAGAAGAACAAAAGTAATGCATAAAAAACTATTTATATTACATAATAGTTTATATATTTTATATAAATAACTGTAACGGCAAGCAAAGCAGTACTTTCCTGTTTGTTTCAGCTATTCAAGTGCCTTTGAGCCTTGCCTTTGATCGTATCAAGTCTTTGTTGGAAACAGTATACATTTGTGTTGCCTTTGATAGGCCTAAGGGAGTTTGGAGACCTTCCCTGCCCTTAATAGATCTAAACATCATCACATGGAGCCCATGGTAGGAGGAGCTTGCTGAAAGAGCAGAACAGGAAGGGTGGAACAGGAAGGAGCAGAGCAGATAAAAGCTAGAGTATGAACTGGGACCAAGCAGAGCTGAGAGGGAGAATATTTGTGATGTCTGGCACTCTGCCTGCCTGTTGTGACTGTGTTGATGGTAGTTATCAAAATGAAGCATTCTGTCTATTGAAAGAGGACTTTACTGCTGATACAGAAGCCCTGAAAGAGGACTTTACTGCTGTATACAAAAGTCCTGAAAGAGGGGTTTACTGCTGTTTACAAAAGTCCAGGGACTTTATTGTTGATTTGTATTTAATTTCTCTGACAAAAATTTTGTCTATTGGTTTGTATTACTTTGTCAGACAGAAAGTGAATTAAGATGTTAGTGCTGGTAATGTTTGTAAATATTGTTGTAGCTCTATTAAACTTTTTCTTCCTAGAAACAAAACCTGCAAAGGGCTTAGAGTGGAATAGTCCCCTGGGCTGAGATAGAACTTGAGTAGAGAGCTGCCTGTGTGTTAGGTCTCTGATACCTCACGTGGGGAGGAGACTCCTAAAGAGGGCCGTTGATACTCCACATGAGATGGACGGATTGAACCAATCCTCAGCTAACAGGAGTGCACGTGGTCGATCACCTGGAGGCAGACTGCAAAGGCTGCACCTGCTTACAATAAGCAGGATAATCTCTCCACCTTCGGGGTGAGACACATTGGCTCGCTGTGGCAAGGGCATGGCCAGGGGAGGGGCCCTAAGGGGCCCTGGAGAAAGGACTTAAATACAGGCTACTTGGAGGCAGGTGCAGTTCGGTGGAGCCAGGCCAGTCCAGTCCAGCCAGGCCAGTCCAGTCCAGCCACAGTAAGATAGAGGATTAACTCTCAATAAAAGCTAGAAGCAAATCCTGTGTCCTGAGTTTCTCTGTGCAGCTGTTTCTCCCGGAGTGGACCGGGAGCCGGGGACGCCCGAGGCCTGTTGAGGTGGGTATAGGTAAGCCCTATACATCCTGACCCAAAAAGATAACCCTCACCTGAATAAAAAAACCAGTAACACCTGTGTGTGAAGCCAGGATAGAGTCTGAATCCAGGCAACAGTCAGGTAAATCCAGGCAAGAGCTGGAGGCATGGAAGAAGAGCCATGAGATTTCGAAGTCAGCCTCAAATTGAGATGAAAGAAGATTTGACTTGGGTATTCTATATTGATTGAAGAGATTGTGGCTTACTGAATGATATATTTTGTTTAAGACTATATGGTCCCTTTAGTAATAAATTGTTATGTTATTATTGTTGTGAATGTTGTGCTTTAGTTTATTACTGAATAGAGAGTTCAGTACACTATGCAATTAGATCTTTAATGTTATTCACAGCAGCAGTCTTCAGGAGAGCTGCTCGTGATTGGCTTTACAATAACTTATCATAAAGCAGTAATAATCAAAAGAATATAAGATCTTGCTTAAAAAGCAGAAAAGTGAATCTATGGAACAAAACAGATGACTAAGAAGCAATTGAAGGTTTTGTTTGTTTCTGTTAAGGAGTCGAGGGTTTAATAAACCCCAAAACATAAATTACTGTAAGAAATATTTCTTTTTTATTGAAAGTTTTTTAAAACTTATTGTCATTTTGAACATTGATTTCCATAAGATTATAAGTTCCAAATTTTCTCCACATCTCTCCGCTCCCCAACATGACATGTAATATGTAAAGAAAAATTAGAACCATGGAGAAACCATGAGAAAGAAGAAATGAGAAAGAGAGAGAAAAAGAAAGAGAAAGAGAGAGAGAGTAATTAATATACTTTAATTTGCATTCAGACTCCTGGTTCAGATCACTTTACTCAGCATCAATTCACATACGTTTTCCCAGGTTTTCTAAAGTCTGCCTGTTTATCATTTCTTATAGCACAATAGTATTATCTCATTACATTTATAATCCATTGCTTGCTCCGTCATTCCCCAATTGATGGGTATCCCTTCAGTTTCCAAATCTTTGCCACCACAGAAAAAGCTGCTACAAATATTTTTGTACATTTGGGTTCTTTTCCCGTTTTTATAATCTCTTTGTGTTATAAACCTAGAAGTGGTATTTCTGGGTCAAAGGACATGAACAGTTTTATGGCACTTTGGGCATAGTTCCAAATTGCTCTCCAGAATGGTTAGGTAAGTTCAGAACTCTACCAACAATGCATTAGTGTTCCAAATCTCCCATATCTCCAACATTTGATTTTCCTGTTTTGTCATGTTAGCCATTCTGATAGGTGTGATGTAGGAAAGAGTTGTTTTGATTTGCATTTCTCTAATCAATAGTGATTTAGAGCATTTTTCATATGACTATAGATAGCTTTAATTTCTTCCTTTGAAAACTGCCTGTTCATAACCTTTGATCATTTATCAGTTGGGAAATGTTTTGTTTTCTTATAAATTTGACTCAGTTCTCTTTGTTTTTTAGGGATGAGGCCTTTATCAGACACATTGCTTGTAAAAATTTCGTCCCAGTTTTCTGCTTCCCTCCTAATCTTGGCTGCATTGGTTTGTGCAAAAACTTTTCAATTTAATGTAATAAAAGTGATCCATTTTGCATTTCATAACTCTCCATCTTCTTTGGTCATAAATTCTTCCATTCTCCACATGGATGATAGGTAAACTATTCCTTGTACTACTCCCAGTTTGCTAATAATATCAGATGTTATATCTAAATTGTGTACCATTTTGACTTTATTTTGGTATATAGTGTAAGATGTTGGGCTATGCCTAGTTTCTGCCATACTATTTTCCAGTTTTCCCAGCTATTTTTGTCAAATAGTGAGTTCTTATCCTAGAAGCTAGTGTCTGGGTAGATCTGGTATGGCTAGGCCACCTTCTCTAGCATTTCTTTTCATTATTTCCCTTGATATTTTGGACTTTTTTTTTCTTCCAGGTGACTTTGTTATTATTTTTACTAGTTCTATAGAATAATTTTTTGGTAGTTTGATTAGTATGGCACTGAATAAGTAAGTTAATTTAGATAGAATTGTCATTTTCACTTAATTAGGTCAGTCTACTCATGAACAATTGATGTTCTTCCGATTATTTAGATCTGACTTTATTTGTGTGAAAAGTGATTTGTAATTGTGTTCATATGGAAATATTTATTTAACAAACAAACAAGAATTGTTGCTATAACAAGTGTTGTGTAGCTATTTATACATACTTTATTACTTCATACTTTTCACCTGGGTATGCAGACACCCATTTATTCTCTTAGATGGCTCCATCATTCCAACCTGATTTTACCCTAATAAGACTAGGTCCCCCAAGAAGGAGCATCACCATTTGGTTATATTCAAATATTTTAGGCATAGGAATCTCTCCATTTAGGACAAATACCTTCCCTACCAATCACCAATCACGCAACTATGTTACTACTCACGTTTGTTTATATAATCATCCACTAATAATAATCTTACTTTTTTGTCTTAAATATAAGTTTATTTAACATGTGACATTAATAAGAGTTTTCATTCAGATAAATTTGCATATATTAAAACAAATATGTAAATGTAAGAGATTTCATAATTCCTACCTACACCTGGGTCACATTCTTTCACAAATATATTCACAATGTGTATCAGAAAGTGGATAAACTTATAGAAATCTGCCCTGAATTCACATAAGTGAAGAAAATCTATGTGTATAAGGCAACTCAAAACTCTGGGACTGTAAATGTCAGCTTCTTTTTTCTGTCTCAGAAGCTGTCCCTAAAAATCCGTTGATAAATATGGTTTCTATTTTAAATAAATCAATTTGAGGTAACATACTCTGTGCTTGAGTATCACCTCACTCAAAACAATATCTCAGCCAAACTAATAAGTACATTGAGTGACTTCTCTGAGTCTCTAGAGTCCTCTAATCTATTCCACTTATCAGCTAAACTTATTCTTCAAAAGTAACTAAAGAATCCATTATTCCCTTCTTTAAGTTTCTCTGTCCCTCTGTCTCTGTCTCTCTGTCTCTCTCTCTCTGTCTCTGTCTCTTTCTCTCTCTGTCTCTCTGTCTCTCTGTCTCTGTCTCTCTGTCTCTCTCTCTTTCTTTCTCTCTCTCTCTCTGTCTGTCTCTGTATCTCTTTTTCTCTCTCTCTTTCTTTCTTTATCTTTCTCCCCACAATATCTGTTCCTTTACTTTTTTTCTCTTTTTTCTTATCTGGGTTCATGCTATAATCAAATAAAATGTATTTGCCCATAATCACAAAACAGTTTTATTGCCCACATCTCTTCAGTTTATCACAATTTTTCACATTCAAAATCAGTATCTACTTGTCTCAGAAATATTAGTCAGACTAGCCCCCAGAACAAGTTTCACAAAGAACTCTCAGCAGAGACTTAACTTAGCAGCATACCTTAAAACAGTTTATTAAACAGAGACAATTTTAAAACATTCTGTCTGAGAGTTGGTTTGAAATAAGAGTTTATACTACCTTTCACAATTGGGTCAAATGAATACATAACAAACGTAAAAGATTATACTATGAAACGAACACAAGTAAATGAAAGCAGATGCCTTTCTCAATTATAGTTAGCGTGAAAATTCTTTATCAAACAAGTAGTGTAGAGATAATAAAACATAAAGGGCAATTTTAACTACATGGGGGTAAAAATTGCTTTCATGTGTAGAACTCCCTTTTAGTTCGAAAATTTTCCTAACTAGCACTCTCACTGGGAGGGTTGGGTCACCAGTAGGCCAACTGACTATTTTTCCTTTTAAATTTCTAGAAACTGACATGAAGGGAATATGTTTTTGCTTAAGAGCCCCAACTAGTATACTTTCCTTTCATTATCAGTCACACTTAATTAGCTTTTTAAAAAGGTTATTTACTAAACATTTATAGAAAGGACAGTTGTTACAGAAAAATTCTCTGCCTTGCTTCAAGACATTAATTCTATACTTGTACACACAAGGCCCCCTAGGGGAAAAGGGTGAAAGTTATATTAAAAGAATTGTTGGAAATACAATGTGGGTTCAGCTACTGCTGCTCTGGGAATGTTGGTATAAGCTCTGCGGATAGTGTTACGAACAGCACTCCAGAGATTTCTTACCTCTCAAGTTCACAAGGTTGTGACCTTATTAATTCTGTCTCTTCACACTCAATTCATTTGTTTCATTTATTTATTTTTGTTTTGTGGGAGAAACCTTCTATTTGCCCTTGTCTTGTTCTTCTCCCCTCTCAGACATATTTTTTTGTCTCCTGTTAATCTCTTTGTTAACATGAGTCAATGGAGTAGGAGGCAGGAAGGAAGGAAAGCAATTTCCTCTTCCAGGTGTAATTCTCTTGGGGTACTAATTCTCAACTTCTGAATTCAGTCTTAGGACATGTATGGTTTTGTTTTTTTCCCTGAACAAGTATGCTATTTTTATATGTAGTTTATGAGTTATACTTTCATATTCTTCAGACTGTTATATTTTCTGGTTGGTATCATCTCTCTTTATCCAATGACCCCAGATGCCTGTCAGTCTTTCAAATTAGTTAAACACTTATTTGTGTCTATTTTACTTTTGATTGATTCATTTGAGATGTCTAAGCCTTTTTTGGAACCCCATTCTCATGCATGAATAAAGTCAATGAAAATAATCAGAAGAAAAACAGTAGAGTAGAAAAAATATTAACATCAGATATTAATGACGAATGTCTGATATCTAAAAGACATAAGAAACTGGAACAAATTGGTAACATTAAAATCTATTCTTCAATAGATCAAAGGACTTAAACAGATTTCAAAATAAGAATCAAAAGCTAAAATGGTCATATGAATATATGCTTTACATCAATATTAAAGCCTTATTTACAAATTAAAATAATATTGAGGTTTCACCTCACATATTACAAAAAGTTTTTAAGAACTGCAAAAGAAGTACAAAAGTTAAAGAAAGAAAAAAGATGGACCACGTAATATGGAACATCTGTTGGAATCAAGGCACACAGATATTCTGTTTATGGGGCCATAAAAAGTTGCAGCCATTCTGCATTTCAATTTATAAATATGTAAGAAAAGTTACTGAACTCTCCTTAAGTTTTTTAAAAAAGTGATCCCATTATCAAATGTATAGCACATGGAAATGAAGGAAAAGAACATATTTCTAACATATCAAAATAGTAATAATAGGATTGATTCAGTGGTGTCCAAATTTGGAAACAAAGTAGGTATCCATGGAATGACTGACAAAACCATAATCTGTGAATTAAATGGAATATTATTGACCAGTAAGAAACTCATAATATTCAGAGAAACATAGCAAGATTTTCATGATGAAAATATGCAGTACAATAAACAAAATGACAACAATAATGATAAAGAATAGATCATGAATATAATTTTTTCTTTGAATAATGTCAAAAATGAAGATCTTTGAGAAGAGATAATTAAATATATTGTCTCTCACATAACACCAAAGAAAGGGACTACTAGAAGAAAACATTGTATACATTTTCAGATGCTCTACATATAAAGTGATTTTTGCTTCTTTCATTTGAGAATAGGGTTGAAAATTATTGTGATGTAATAAAAATGCATAATTAAAATGTGAAACATAGAAATTATATTTCCCAAACTTATTGAATGTATTTCTGTCAATTAAATGAGTTTTTTATGGTGAAATCATTTTACATGTTTATTGTTGGAATCAATGCATTCAATCCTAAATTTCTAGGCCTGACAATACGGAGATAAGTTAAAGGATTGATTTACCAATATGCTTCTGTTATTTTTCATTATTTTTCAAAGTAATGAACAAAATAGGGGTAAACAAAGCACAACATGATTTTTCTCAATGTAATATAAAATGTAGCATCAATTAATTTCCCTTCTTTTTGAGGACTGGATTAAAGAAGGTGGTCCTAAGTATTTTATAAATCTCTCTGAATTACAACAGTATAAATTTTATAGTGATTTTCTCCTTCATTTCACTGCTGTTTGACTGAATCATCAAAGAAGGAATGAATGACTTGAAATATTCATTCCCTCTGAGGAAAAGGAGAAAAAGGGGAAAAAATATCTCTTATAAGAGAGAATACTTTTGATAAATATAATATCTTTTGGATAAAATAGAAATTTAAACAAAACAATCTCTAAATTACTTGTAATATTTTTATAATGCAACCTCTTCTCATTGACAGAATATAATTCCATATTTGTAGTAGGACTTCTGCTGTTCAGGTTCAAATCATATGCCCAAAATATAACTATGTGTAGAAGGCTTAGACTTCAGTTAAATAAGTCAATCAGAGGTATGAATTAGGTATAAAAAGGGTCAAGATACCTCTAATCATTCAATAGTTCAGTCAGGGTCCTTAGAGCTTCAAAAAGTCCTTGATCAGTTTGGAAGTAGGATAAGCCACAGTTTGAATTGGAATGATGTTTTAAGGCAGTGTGCTGGGACTGGGCAAAAAGAGTCAGGCACAATTTGTGGGTCTTATATAAAATAAAAAATAAGCCCAGGTGTGATGCCATAGGTCTATAATTACAGTTAGAAGGGAGACTAAGGTGACCAGATCTTTTGAACTTGAGAGTTTTAAGCAATGGACTAGGTCATTTTGAATCTGGTTTCAATATAATGAGTACTTTCCTCCCTACCGCCTTCAAAAGGTGGACACTAAATTTCCTCAAGAAGGACAGACTGCTCCATGTTGGAATCAGAGCAGGTCAAATCCCCATGCTGATCACTAGTAGGAATGGACTCATGAATAGTCTCTAAACTTTAGATCAGGGCAAGAAAGAAAGACTAAGTCTTTAAAAATAGCAGACCCATTCAGAATTTAGATGCCTGAGTGTCTAGCACATTGGAAGAGAAAGCAATTCTAACCAAGTTACCAAGAGAATTTCTTGGAAAGAGGAAGAATTTTTCTTCTCCCTGTCTTCTCCCATTTGTTGGCCAGGAAGGATATGATAAACTTTGAAAACTGCCACAGTCTAGTG
>JAQQSW010018287.1:0-11278 GCA_028646575.1 Pseudocheirus occidentalis | reverse complement strand
TCAACAACCTGACTGAAGAAAACAACACTTTAAAAAATAGATTAACTCAAGTGGCAAAAGAGGCCCAGAAAGCCAATGAGGAAAAGAATGCCTTAAAAAGTTGAATTTGCCAGATGGAAAAAGAATCAAGTGACAGCTTTCCAAATGTGCTTGAGATCTTCTTATGTAGAATCCTTGGTTTACTGCTAGAATGTTCCAGTTCTTTAAAATAGACCTAGGACTCTGAATAGCTCATTATTAGGCCCCTTTGCAAATGTTATTAGGTCATCAGATCGTGGAATTTTACAGTTGGAAGAGAAATTAGAAATGACCTACTCCAACTCCTTCGTTTTATAGATGAGAAAACAGAGTTGCAGAGAGGATTGTAGTGAAAAGAGCACTGAACATGTTGTGGGAAGGCTGGGGTCCAGATCTTGGCTCTGCTACTACATTGTGTATCACTGAGTGAGACATTTAGCCAAGCTGGAATGCAGTTTCTTCATCTCTATGATAGGGGAATTTGAATAAATGATCTCTAATGTCCTTCCAAGTTTAAATCCTGTCACCCTAGGGAAGAAACTGTTGCAGTTCAGTCCCAAATAGAACCCTCAGAGTGAACTTTTAAAGCAACCCCCTAAATATACATTATTGCTTAATTTTACCTTTCCTTCTCTTAGACATCTCTGGCATGGGGAGGGATGCCTTACCCTAACAGCTTTCCCATGCCAAACTTTTCTTCATTGGTTGTATAGAATCTTCAGGTTTCCAAGTAAGGTATTCTTTTCTGGGTAGCTAGGTAGCACAATGAATAGAGCACAAGGCCTGGAGTCATAAAAACCTGAGTTCACATCCAGCTTCAGACACTACCTGTGTCACCCTAGGCAAGTCACTTAACCTTATTTACCTCAGTTTCCTCATCTGCAGAATGAATCGGAGAAAGAAATGGGAAACTACTCCAGTATCTTTGACAGGAAAACTCCAAATGAAGTCTTAAAGAGTAGTACACAGCTGAAACAACTATAGTTCTTTGCACTAAGCCATGTTGTCTCATCTGGCCATTATTTTAGTCCCAGTTCTGTTCTTAAGAAAAAGGAGAGGAAACAGAGAAGATGGCAAAGGAAATTAAATGAAAGTTGGCTATGTAAAACTTCTTCAAGACTGGATTTTAAATATATGTCAATAAAATATCAGTTACATTGGGTTTTTTTGTGTTGGGGTTTTTTTTTTTTGCTTTTTGGAGGGGTGGAGGGCAGTTGGGGTAAAGTGACTTGCTCAAGGTCACACAGCTAGTAAATGTTAAGAGTCTGAGACTGGATTTGAACTCAGGTCTTCCTGACTCCAGGGCTGGTGCTCTATTCATTGTGCCACTTAGCTGCCCCATCAGTTACATTGTTTAAGCTATTGACTGCTATTCTGAGCTGTGTTTGGTATATATTGGATTTGGGACATTTTATGGTTGGAGGAAAAAAAAAAACAGTGCCTCTGCCTTTATTAAGAAATTTTTTTAGTATGTCATTCAAAGTAATGCCATAGTATCCTAAATGTAGAGCTGGAAGGGAAGCTGAAAACTGTGCGCTCCATCCCCTTCTTTTACCCACTAGGGAGCAGAGAGAGGCCCAAAACAAAAAGTTCATTGACTTGCCCAAGGTCACACAATATTAAGTGACAGGGGCAGGAATTGGTGTCAGGTTCTCTGACTTCAGAGCCATCGCATTTTCTATTGTACTGCATGGACCCCTAAGTGTATTTTCTGAATGCTAGAGAATTTGATCTTCAATGTTATAAATTTGCCTTCCATTTACAGGACAGAAAAGTATAATCTTGCTACCAAGGAGTAAAACTGAGAAAATATTTGCTTTGTGCCGATCGTTTGCATACAAAAAGAAACTACTTTTTCTTCTAAGATGGGCAGTTTTATAAGATGCAGCCCCTCTAGAGTTAAATCAAGAAATATTTTAATCTACAACTCCTATAAGTTTTATACACCATGTTACTTAGCAAGAAAGGTATTTCCTTATGCAACCAGAATTTTTAAGAAGCTTATTCTTTGTCTAACTGTTTCTTTACCTACAATTATATTTAGATCCTGTGGTAGCAGGTGCTAGCAAATACACAAATTTTTTTTATCATATTTGCAAGAAATGATACATTTTTATTTATGTGGAAATGCAAGATTTGGGATATAACAATTTATTAAGATCTGTGTAATAATTTTGTTTACAAAAATACCACAAAATAGTATTATCTAAATATGATTTGATTTTTAAAGAGAATATGATGATCCTGCCCACCTCAGAGATTATTTGTCTTTAAACCTGGAACACTTATGCATGCACAGGAATATTGACTCTCAAATGACAACTCTCCAAATGTTTTTTATCTCCAATAAAAAATTTCAGTTGTGTTGTTTTTTTATTATAAAATATTTATTTTGTATCTTTTTATTTTCAAAGGAATTGGCATTTGATCCATATGAATCGTATGCTCAAGACATATTACGACCGGGTTTTCATGACCACTTTCTTAGTCAGTTATCCAAGCCTGGGGCAGCCCTCTATTTACAGGTATAGTGAATTGTACATGAAATTGTCCATTGTTACATGAGCAAAGAAACAAACAAGAACTATAACTATATAAATCACTTTCTTTTCTAGTCAATAGGTGAAGGTTTCAAAGAAGCTGTTCAGTATGTTTTACCCAGGCTACTTCTAGCTCCTGTGTACCACTGTCTACATTACTTTGAACTTTTAAAGGTAAGAAACCAGTACTGTTCAGTGGCAAAATAATTCAGATAATTTCCTTAATAATAACAGTTTTCTTGTTTCATGATGAATCATTTCAGCATCTGTACTATAACTTTTATACTCTCATAGTAAATATAAACTAAATGTGACTGAAGACTCAAGAGAGGGGAACATTCTTAGTGCAGTTTGGAAAGTATGTTGCAAGGTATTTCTTAAACTTTTTCATCTGTTCTCTCCTTTCTGAGGATTTCATATATTTTGTTCTCTTATGCCTATTAGTTGAAAATAACCTTTCCATCTGTTTGGATTTTTATATCTCCATTTTCTCCTTCAGCATCACAACAGAAAATTGAAGGTTGAGAAGGAACTAGAATAAGAAAAGTCCCCAGTTCGTCTCTTTAATACAGGCAAATTTGGCTATTTCTCCAACCAGAGAGCTAGCTGTTCATTGCTTTGAAACTCCTAATTTGTCATTCCTATAAAGTTCTTTCTTATAGACATAGAATTCTAGACACTCAATTTTAAAACTAACTAAAAGAAAAAATTTGTTTTTCCAATTATGTGCTGTATGTAATTCTGCTTTCTTAAATCAGATGGCATCTTAAAAACAATCTTTAAAAAATAGGATATCTATCAGTGGTGAGGAAAATGCATTCAACAAACAATATATTAAATGTGCTTACTATATTAAAGGCATTTTGCTAACTACCAGGTATGCAAACATAAAACTAGTTTCCAACCTCAAGGAAAAGGAAGGCTGAGCTTCAGTCCATATAGATTGAAGTACAGCAGTACAAGTAAACGCATTATGCTTTTTAAAATATAATATTCTGGGTGGCTAGGTGGCGCAGTGAATAGCGCACCGGCCCTGGAGTCAGGAGGCCCTGAGTTCAAATCTGGCCTCAGACACTTAACACAAAAACTAGCCGTGTGACCTTGGGCAAGTCACTTAACCCCAACTGCCCTCCAAAAAAAAAGCAAAAAATATATATATAATATTCTTTATTTAGTGATATGCATTACTTTTACAGTAAACAATTTTTTTAAAGTTTTAAAACAATTTTTAAAGTTGTAGCTGAGTTACTGAAGAGATTATTGCATTCTTTATACTATTTTCTTGGTCAAAATATGTGAATTCATGGGTATAAATTAAGGTCTCCCTAATAAAAAACCTCCCTCTACCAATGAAGATCAGCAATTATCTTAACCTGTCAAAAATTAAATGTGTCAGAAGCAAGATTGAACCCAGATGATTCCACCCATTGTGCCATGCTGCTGCTTTTCTCAAAACAGCAGTAACTCAGAACTAGCAACATCTAAAGACTGAGTATAAGATTATTTTAATGGGATTCTCAATTTGTGAAAATACCTCCAATGATCAAGTTATCTTTAAAAAAAACTACAAAAGATATACCACTATTGTTTTAATTTTTTTAAAAACATGAAACTTCTTAGTTGTGTTGTGTGTTTATTAGTAATAACGATTACCTTCTCTTGTGGTGGTTGATGAGACAATGTTTTTGTAGTAAATAAACAGGGAAAATAAGTTTTTTGACACTGATGAGGAGGAAATAACAGGTCATACAATTTCACCCCACCCTCATTCCTCTTCTGTTCTTTGTGAATTTTATTTCATTGTGGTGGGTGGGGTGGGGTGTAGGGTGACTTTTTCAGCAGGCTGATGTTTAGGGTATTTGAGCTGGGAGTCATAACAAGGGAATTAAAAGACAATTATTGAGACAGTAGATAGTCTACTTTTTAAAGTTACATTGTTTCTTTTTGTTTTTATATTTATTCATTTCCAAATATTCTACTCTTCTCTCCCTACTTAGATATCCTTCCCTTGTAAAGATTCTTTTTTAAAAATAATTCTCGACAAAACCAACAAAAACATCAAACTGAATCTGATCAAATATGCAGTATTCCATGCCCTTCCATCTTCATCCTTTTTCAGGGCCAGCATTGGTTATTATCATCATACTGTCTTCAGTTTTATTTTTCTTATATTTTTTTCATTGCATAATTGTGATCTTTTTGTATATCATCTCATCTTAGCTTTACCAACAGAGATCTCTCTCTTACTTGTCCCTGTCTTACCACTCCCTCTACTAGCACCCTAGTTCATTCTCTATCTCTTATTTGGACTTCAGCGGTGTATAAGACCTCCCAAACCTATAGTTTTTCCCTCTTCTAGTCTAACACTTTGCTTCCAGATTAATTTTTCCAATTAATAGATTTGATCATGCCATTCCATTGTTCAGAAATTTTAAATAGATTGTTTTTCTGACTATTGATTAACTTTCAGATTCTTTATACTCATATTCAGCTCTTCCACAGTTTGCCTTTAGTCTATTTCACCCATCTTATACATGCTACACATATTGCATTTCATATACTGGGGCCAATTAAACCACTCCCTTGTGAACCATCCCTTGTGAAATGTCAGACACTTTCCTGCCTCCTTTGCTCATGTTGTTTTGCACACTTTGAGTATTGTTTTCTTATCTCTTCAAATTGACATCCCACCTTAAGTGTCTAGTTCAAATGCTTTCACTTCAAGGAAGTCTTCTTTGAAATCTGGAAGTTTTCTTTCTCTTTTGTCTGAGTGCCTCTGTATTAAATGTACCTCTGTACATAACAATAGCAGTTGTTTGTATTACATTAAAACTACAAAGTGCTTCCATGTTACCTCCCCAATTAGATCTTCATCTTCTTAAGGACTAAGACCATGGCTCCAATTCAGTAATCATTTAATAAGCACTTACTATGTGAGAGACACTATGCTAGATATAGAGATACAAAGATAAAAATAAAAATCAGGACCTTCCCTCTGGGGAGGTTATATTCTATGAGGGGATATAACAGGTAAACTGATAAGTTAAATACAAGATAATTGAAGAGGTAGGGAATAAATAGTAATAACTATTTCTAATAGTGTTAAGTTATGAATGCAATGAATATTACTGTTTATCTTTACTTCTCCCTTAGCCTCAGCATAGAGGGAGAGGGATGAAGGAAGGGAGGAAACTAGTGAGTTTGAGCTAATTCTGTACCGTGAGAAAAGTGCTAAATTTGGAGTAGCGATCCTGAGTTCCAAACCTACTTTGCAGTTTACTACTTAGGTGACCTTGGCTATGTCCATTAACTTCTAGCTCTGATTCCCATGTGTAAAATGAAAGGGTAATCTAGATGACCTTTGTGATTGCGTCTAACTTTAGACGTGTGATCCAGTGGTGTCAAGGCTTTGTCATTTCCATTCTACTTCCCTTTCAGCACTCATTTCATCTAGTTTGTAGTTTTAGTTTAAGCACAATATATTTTATTCATTACAAACCAAAATGAAACAAGTTCCACATATACATTATTACTCTAGCTTTGAGTTCTCACCTTTACCCCTAAATTTATAGATCAGATTAGGTTGTTCTACAAGACTTCTTAATTCCACAGACTTCACCAAAAATTTGTCCTACATGGCACATAAAATGATGCATTGAAATGAAGAATCAAAACCGCTTCTACCACTGATGTTGCTGTCAAGGTGCACAATTACTTACAAACTGCAAGCTTAAGCTGCTCAGTCCCGTTTGAACCTGTGGCTTATGGTGTTAACTGAGAAAGTACCCATTCCACAAGAATGGCTCTGGAGTCAGAGACTTTAGCTCAAATCTGCAGGTGATGCCTGCTTGCTGTGCTATCATGGACAAGTCAGTTCATCTCCTAGGACTTCAATGTCTTCATCTGCAAAGTGAGAGTGTTGGACCAGACAGCTCTGAGTCTCTTCTTGCTCTTTATCTGTGAACTTTTGATACCCTAGTTGTCTGTACGTTATTGTTTACAGACATTTGTCTGCCTTGCTTACTTAGGTATGCTGCTTAGGCGGTTGCTTAAAATTATACCTCTTGTACATTCTGCTGTTTTTCAAATTTGGGAAAGTACCTTCCAATAGAGCCAAGACTGGGTATCCCCAATCCCTTGAGCATGAACCCAGACTGAGCTGTGTCTGGAAGAGATCCTTACGACTCCTTTTCTTCTCAAAATACTAAGGAGCTAAAGGAAGAGAGCCATATTTGGCAGCTTTCAGCAACAATCAACAATCACAACTTTACTGTTGTTTTCAAGAAGAGCTTAGTGCAAATAGAAAGTAGTCACTTCTCACACACAAAAAAAGTTGGGACCCACAGCCCAGATCTTGAACAGTCATTTCCTTTCTATTCTGTATGTATAAATGTTCATAACATATAGTAATTCTCAGACTTTACTTTTTGGTTCCATCTTTCTTCCTGTTTGTCATGCTGAGTGTTGAAGAAGAATTATTTAAGTTACCTCATAATTCTATGAAGAGAAGGAGAAATACAAGGGGGAAAACTGGGAAATCTGGACTCTAGTAACAGCAGTGGGCAGGAGGCTTTGAGAATAATCATATCCCTTTTCATACAGCTGATGCCTAGAAACCAATTACTTAGCAAATCCATATTTAATCAGTCAAACTTCTTTGACTAGAGCAGAAGCTCTGCTTTAAACAACATTTCTGTTGGGATGTTTTCCCCTAAATATAAAGATGTTTTTTATAAATATTTTGCTTATGAAATATTTCATTATAGTTCGTGTTTTAGAATCATATTTGCTTATAAAATTTCCATGACTTTAAAGTTGATTATTATGTTGACAGGAGTACCTTAGGCATAAAAAAAATTTTTTAAGTTTACAATAGCTTTATTTTAAAATACTTTTCATATAAACTTTGATTTATTTTATTTTGCAAGTTTGGAGGTCTTCCTTAAGAAAGAATCCTAGCCAGTATTTAAAAGATTTTAAAATAATATCTAAATATTATTTAAAATCATCAGTATTTTCTGTTCTTTAGCTTCAATATATACCCAGAGAAATCAGAAAGTCATTCAGGATTCTATTCAACTATTTAATTCCTAAGCAGATTATACTTTCTTTTTGAATGCATGTATACTGTTACATGTAGTCTAGACAGAAGTATTTTTTCCTCCCTTACAAGGCATTTGGAAAGTATCATCTATGTATTCATACACACAAATGTTTAGTTGATAATTTGTTTGTTGTGCTTGAAAACAGTACATTTTTGTCTTAATGTTTATGATGCTTCCTCATTCTGAGTTGTTGGATTTTGAAGTATATGTTTTGTTATTTCATTTTAATTTTATGCATGAGATCAAGATCTCAGTTTTAAAATCTGGAAATAACTTTTATCAACTTTGGGCAAGTCACTTAACTTCTCAGCCTTAGTTTCCTCACCTTTAAAATGAGAGTGTTGGACTAGATCACTTTAGGTAGACCTCTAAATCTATCACCCATAAGCCCAATTCTGTTTTTCTAGAAAGTTCAAAGCTCCAGTTTAAAAAAAAAATTTTTTTAATGTAGACAAAATTTAACAGGAATATAAACATTCCTAGATTAAGTACCTGAAATAGATGACATTGGGGTTTGGGGAATTTCTTACCAATGCTGAAAATCAGAGAAATAGTAGGGATGCAGCTCAGGATCTTTGCTTCCATAATCTATTTAGCATTTTTTAAAAGGTACCTTTCTGTAAAATATGTTTAGGTAGAAAAGAAAAAGACTTTAGCTATAATTGCAGGGGCAATACAAGTAAAATGTAACTTGATATGAATTAAATTGTATTTGTCAAAATAATGTTTTACTACTTATCTTAGCAATGATGCTGATTTTCCAAAAATAAAGGCTCTTAGTAAAGACTCCTCAGAATGCCTTAAATTCTTAGACTGTTGATTTGTACTAAAATTTAGCAAATTTAAAAATATTACCAGATATTTTTTTTGTGACTTGATTTACTTGAAGTATAGATCTAAATCCCCCCCCAAGTTTTTTGTTTGTTTTTTTTGTTTTTGTTAACATCACAGCTACTACAAAAATTTCAGTCGAGAATATTAAACATGGGAATTTTAATGGAAAAGGTTTAAAACACAGAAGTTTAAAACTGTAGTAGATCTCTAAAAAATGTAAAAGTAGAACTCTTTTCTCTCAAAGTAGGTTTTGTTTGTGAGTTTGGGTTTTTTGTCTCCCAAAAATTATAACTGATTTTATTGTCTAGGGAGGTATTAAGGAGGATCCCCCTCTACCAATGCAGTTTAGTCCTTGCTTTGCAACTTTAAATCTTAGAAATTTGGTTTGGGTACAGAAATTCTGCCCTGTCCACCCTACCCATAAAGGTGCAGCTAGATTATTTTCAGTGCAAAGGAAAAGAAATAATTGCACGTGCCATATATGTATTTATAAATATTTTTGCTAGTGAAAAGCCTTTCCCCAATTTGTGGCAGTTGCTTTGTAGGCCCCTGACCACAGATACACAGTTTTAAATGTGCTGCTTTTGCCATTTGGCAGGTGAAATGTGTGAAAATCATTGCTGCTGTTTGAAAGCACTTTTTTAACCACTGCATATGCCTCCTTGTAATTTTAATGGTGGTATGCATCAGTAAATTTTATACGTAGCCTGAAAAGATTTATAGCAACTGATTTCTTATTGCCAGAAATTAAAGATAGAGAGAAGGATTATAAAATATGGCTTCTCTCTCTCAAGCACAACAGAAGTTCTATCTACTGTCTGTTTTCCTTCCCACAGCTTTTCAAGGGGGAAAAAAAAATTCAAAGTACTGAACAAAAAATGGCCTCTGTCTAGTCCCTGTCCATACATAAATATCTGACTATAGTACAACATACTGCAAGGGCATATTGTAAAGAGATGAGAGTCTTTCATTCCAGATTTTCCATTTATCTTACCAAGTCAACTAAACTGCTGTATGGAGCAGTTGTGGTTGATGGGTTTTTTTTTTTTCATATTTTCAGTTTCCTTCTCCTCATAGCCTTTTTTTCATTGGTGGGTTCCTGTTCAGATTACCAGGATCCTTTCCACCCTTCAGTTTTTTAACTTGCTTTTCCATTATTCTTGCATTTTGTAGCTCTTCTTCAATGTTTGTTATGGCTGTGATGTCTACAACAATAGGAGGGGAAACAGTGAAGGGCTGCAACTCAGACTCGTCAGGTAGGCGAGAGAGCTGCTAATATTCAGAAAATGTTTCAGTAACTAAAAAGCTAGGAATAGTTGGATCCCTATAAGGAGTCCAAATTTGGGGAACTTGGGTTTGTTTTTGTATTATTTTATTTTTTAATTCTTTGCATTTTACTTTTTAATTTTTTTTAAATTGGTAGACCTTTTTACCTTTTGTCTGTTCCCATTAATGCAACTGACTTTAAAATATTTCCAAACAAACAAACAAAACAACCCATATTATTCCCTACTCAAAGAGGAGGGTCAAGTATTACTTATATTTATTTACATTGCTGAAAATAAACCTGAGGTTTAGAAAGCCTTCTGCTTGTCTTGCAATGATTTATTTTAATAAAATGTGTAAATTCTGCTAATTCCTTTTTAAAAAGAAAAAAATAATGAAATCTACTTTGTCATCTTATTTATATAGCCAGAACTAGTACTAAGTTTTGGTGTTCAGGTCTAAATACTTATCTCAAGTCTTAGAAAAAGCAATATTTGTTTATATGTCTAAAGATTTCATTAACATTGTCAGCATTTTGCTGTTGCTGTATTTGGTGACCCTTTGTTTAACTCAGAACCTCTAGTGACTTTGAAAAGGGTTTGAAACTTTTAAATGTGTCTATTTAGTAGAATTGCTTTCAAAAAATACCATGTAAAACATAAAACACTATGATTCAACAAAATTCAAGTTACCTCTTTCCTCTCATGGGTAACTTAAATTACTTGAGATAGTGTCTCTTTTTAACAGAATTTTTAGGATCTTATGAATGTCCTTATAGCCAGACTTGCTAAATAGTATTTTCTCCCTTTTAATAATTTCTGTGTATAAAAGATATGTTTAATTATATTGCCTGTATGAGGCTATGTATGTATATACATGAATATAATAAATAGAGAGAAGCTATGAAACACTGTCCACAACAGTGACCAAATAGACAGTTCAAATATCCTCATGTTACAGATGGGGAAATGAAGGTTCATAAGATAAATGACTTGCTTAAAGATACCTAACTAGTAAGTATTAGAGTACTTTGAATAAAGTTTTGTTAATTATGTAATGTAAGATTGTCAAGTACAGTATTCAATATGTTGTCATATAATCTAGTATTACCATTTATTGAATAACAATATCATACTTCCTCATGACACTACAAAAAGATAGGTACGTGTAGGGGTTCCACCTTAAAAATTATTTGTTTCCTGCTTCATGTAGGAGTGGAAATTAATGCATAATTTTTTTTTAAATTCTTTTTTAAATTCTTTTCTAAATTAATGTATTACTATAGGCTAGTAAAAATTTTTGCCATTAATTTTTTCATATTTATTACATGGACTTAGAAACATTTTTACTTATTGCTACAAAAGACAAAATATTTTTTTTTAATTTTAATTTATTTTCTTGGTTACATCATTCATTTCCACAAGGTTTTGAGTTACAAATTTTCTCCCCTTTTTGCCCCTACCCCCCAGCCCAGAACATTGATCCCACTGGAAGGCCCCTCCCACAATCTGTTCC
>JAQQSW010018286.1:0-11278 GCA_028646575.1 Pseudocheirus occidentalis | reverse complement strand
GCTGCCTGTAGGGCTTTCTGTCTTGTGGAGAGTTTTGGAGCTTGAAAATCTGTTTAGCGTCCCATTTTATGAGTTTTTTAGCGTGTTTGTGTGGGAGCTGCGGTGCTTTGCTGCTTCTAAGCCGCCATCTTGGCTCCGCCCCGTCGAAAAAGTGATATTCTGGTTTCGAAATCACCATATTGGGAATTTGATTCTTTTTTTGATATTAACTCCTTGAGAGCAAGGACTGTTTATTTTTGTCTTTGTATCTTCAGTCGGACATTTTTATAAGGTGCTTACTAGATGTTATTGATTACTTTGTGTAACTTTTACTTTGTGTAACTTCCAAGAACTTGAACACCATACCAAACTGAGGGTCCACTGTCCCTTATTTATCAGATTGCTTGATTAAAAAAAAGTTTTAGAAAATGTTTTAATGGGGCTGCTAGGTGTTGCACTGAATAGAGCACTGGCCCTGGAGTCAGGAGGACCTGAGTTCAAATGTGGACTCAGATACTTAACAATTATTAGCCATGTGACCTTGGGCAAGTCACTTAACCCTAATTGCCCTGCCTTCCACTCCTCCAAAAAATATGTTTATTGATGCTTTTTTGAATATTAAGCTCAAAGAAGTATTGTTGAGCAAAATGAACCAATGCATTGGTTGTGTTTGACAGCCTGTGTCTCATTTTGCATTTAAATCCATCACTTCTTAGATAAAGGAAATATGTTTTCTCTTTAGTCCTATGGAATCAGGATTGGTCATTGCATTGATTTCATTGTTTTGTTTTATGTCAGTACATGTATGGTGGAAATAATACTGGGGCTGGATTCAGAGTACCTGGGTTCAAATCTCAACTCTGACATGTACTGCCAAGTACTATACAATTGTATTATTGGGCAAATTAATTTCCCTCTCTGAGACTGTTTGCTTTTCTGCAAGAAGAGGCTTTTGGACTTAGGTAGCTTTGGAGTTCCTTCTAGATTGCCTGTGGTAATGTGTTTATTATTTTGTTTCCACTTACTTTGCTTGATTTCAGTTCATATAAAATTGCCAGAGTTTGTCTGAAATCTTCATGTGATTTATTGCTTCTTACAATACTGTCATTTTATTATATTTACATGTTTAGCCATTCTCCAGTTGATGAATAACTACTTTTCTCAGCTATTTGCTACCACAAAAAGTGCTATTGTAAATATTTTTATGTATGTGGGGCCTCTATCTTTTAACACCTTGGGGTGTTCAGTACTAGTAGAGTTACTGCTATGTACAGTTCTATACAATACTTACAGTTGAAAATTTTTTCTAAAATTTTTGGATCAATTCAATACTATCCCCAGTATATTAGTTTGTCTTCTTATAGCCTTCTGATGATGACTATTTTTCCAGTTTAGTTATCTTTTCAAGGATGTAAGTACAAGATGAAAGCTCACTTATTTTTTTTTTTAATTAAATTGGTTTATTTACTTTTAGTTTACAACATTCACTTCCACAGTCCCTTGAGGTTCAGGTTTTCTTCCCTTCCCTTCCCCCAACCCCCATTGTGGCTGCATGCAATTAGATACAGGATCTACAAATATCTTCCCATTGATCATTAATAAGGTTGTAAAGAAGGATTGTAACTGATGGAATGATCAGTGGGAAAGAGGAAACAAAGCAAAACAAGAAAAAGAAACAGAAGCTCCCTTATTTTTATTTGCATTTCTCTAATTAGTTGTTTGGAATAGTCTTCATGTGCTTATTGATGGTTTATATTTCTTCATTTGAAAGCCATTCATATTCTTTGACCACTTAGTTATTGGGAAATGACAAGTTTTATATACTTGTACCAATTCCTTGTTTATCTTGGATGTCAAACCTTTGTCAGAAATAGCTGATGTGAAGATTTTTCTTAGTTGACAGTTTCTCTTGTTCACGTTGTGTTGATTTTGTCTCCATAAAAGATTTTACATTTTATATAACTGTTGTCTATTTTGTTTTTATGATCACCTCTATTACTTAAAGATTTTCCCCAACTGTAGATCTGAAAGGAATCTCCTTAAATTTTACTCTTAAGATTATTTTAATGCTGTGATCTTTTACGTTAAGGTAATTTATCAATTTATAGCCTGTTTTGGAATATGGTGTGTTACTCAAATCCTAATTTCTCTCAGACTTTTTTAGTTTTCTCAGAAATTCTTTTAAAATAGGGAGTTTTTGTCCTGGCAGTTCATATTCTTGGATATATTGAACACTAGGCAACTATTTAGTGGTTCACTGAACTCACGGACTTATATTTTGAGTCCAGATACAGAGGAATCAGCCTGATATGTTTACTCTACTTAGCTGAAAGAAGAGATCAGAACTTAATTAGGATGGTGAGTTAGTATGACATCACGAAATGAGCATGGGGGTTGGGGGGTAAGCACTAAGTACTGGTGGTGTTAAAACCTATTTTCACTACTTAGAAGCTTTGTGACTTGGGCATCCCTGCATGTCTTTTGGACTTCAGTTTCCTCATCCCTTTAGGGTTTGAATTAGATGGTCTTGTTGAAGGCCTAGGAATTGGTGATTCTGTGATCCCATAATGCCTGCAGCTGACAAGCTGCTTCCCTATTTTTGACACTACAGAAGGTTATAAGCATAGCTTATAGAAGGTTAGCTTTAGAGGCATCCGTTTTAAAGGGTGGATGTCTTATATCTGGGAGGCACTCTATGCTCAGGTGCTGGCAGTGTGGAACAGTGGAATGACTGGGGGGACAGGGGACTGAGGTTTGAATTTTAGCTCAGAACTTCCTGTGTGACCTTGGAAATGTTATTTAACCTGGGCTGCTGTTTTTCCTCATTTCTTAGATGAGGGAGTTGGACTAGATTTCTGAAGGCCCTTTAAGCCCTTAATCTGTGCTCTGATAGGAGGAATTGATGACAAGGTCTATTGCCTTTTTGGTTTTGCAGCACTAATGCCTAATTGTGGTGCTTAATAGGTATTTGTTGAAATGAAATTTGTGAGCAAATCTTCAGTAGTTTCTCATTAGTGCATGCTTACTATTTCTTTGTTGTCTGTCAACTACATTTTTGTATATTCTTGGTATCAATGGACTGATGCTTTAACTTTGCAACACATGATTGATCTATGTTAAAAAAACAAGCTAAATGCAATTAAACAGTCTTAATTCTTTGGTACCTCAGTGTACTGAGTATGCTTTCTCCTCATCTCTCAAAAGGTCATGAGCGCTCCCAAGCTCTGGACAAAAGTTCCGGTAGAATATTTATTCGTTGGTATTTTTCATACTTAAAAAATAACAACAAACTACTAGTCAAACTTATTTATTCAAATTAGGAGGTTTTGCTTGTAGTCCTTCTGCCACTGATTAGTTATGTTGTATGACATTGAACTTTTGTTTCCTCATATGTAAAAGGAAGGGGTTTAGCTGCCTTGTTTTTAATGTCTTTTCCAGCTTTAAAATTTTGTGATTATTATTGGTGTTTGAGGGATTGGATCCAAGAATTATAGCCTTTTTTTTGTGAATAGCTGTTGGTATATAACCTAGTAGCATGTGCCACCTGTTTCTACCCTTACTGGCGTAGAAAACTAGGTAATAGTCATTGACAGCTCTAATATTGTTTTATATTTTTCTTCCTATGAATCAGAAGAATGGGCTACTAATAGATTTATAAGTACTTCTGTGCTTATTCTTATTATTCTTTTGTCTCTTTAGGGGACTTCTCAGTCATTTGTTTTTGGTTTAGAATACTGAAATTTCTAGTTTGGAAAGTGGCACCTTTTTGGATTTTCATTTGGCAGGTACTATACATGCTACTTTAGTGTCTGTTGTCAGACAATTTAATAAGGAAAAAAGGCAGCTGGTTATGTCTCTTGAGGTATAATACCAGTTTGTAGTGTTTACATTGAAAGTTGAATCATTTGCCAAGATCTCATTTAGTGCCTTCTTCTCCATCTCTATTGCCACTTCTTTCCTCAGGCAGTAGCAGGCTTTTGCCTGGGTTATTACATTCTACTGCTTCTTGGACTCCTAATGTTTTTAGCATAGTTTCTCTTAGTGAGCCTGTACTCATCATTGCTAAATTGTCTGATCTGATGAGAACAGTTCTTTGTAGCTTTATGCCTCATCAGATCTTTACCTTGTGCCTTTTACTGGCCTTTCCCAGGCTGCCTTGGGCAACATTACTTCTTTGGTTTCCTCTTTTATTCCTACCCGTAGGAATACCTTTGTTTGCTCATCTCACTTCCATTTTTGACTTTCTTCAGCAAATTGTCACATGCCTTGGATACCCTTCTTTTTTCTTCCGTAGTATCTTCCTGGATTGGTCAGAAAAGAGCTGACTTCTTTGGGAATACCTAGCTAATTCTCTTGGTCTTTAATTAAGTAGTTAATAATTGCTTTTACCGTGAAAATGCATTGTCATAAAGATGTAAATTCTGCTCATTAATTTGCATTATATTTTTATAATTAAATAAATTAGCACATGTAAAGCACTTTGCAAACTTTAGTGTGCTGTGTAAGTGCTCACAGTTATTAGTTGGCGCTCTTTTGCTGGTTCTGACTCCACATGTATATTTGACTTAGGGTATATAGTTTTCTAATGGCTGGGACCCAGCTTGGTGCTTATTTATTTATTTATTTATTTTTTCACTTGGCATAGTAATATATGCAGTGATGTGTGTTTGATACAGTTAAGATAATTTATTAGAAGGTTATTGGGGCATCTTACTGGGAAGGATGGAGTACAAGGTAAGTTAGGCTTTATCTTGTCTATCTCAAGGTTTCCCTTTTAGAGGAGAAAAGAATAAAGTTTCCCAGTTAAAGGCCAGATTAAGTGAGGGCAGGTACACCTGTACAGGTTTTGTGTCTCTGGTACATTGGCTTGGTGCCCTTTTGGTTTTATGTGCAGAGCTAGTTTTCATTTGTTGTTTTTCCTTTACCTAACAAGAACTGGACGACAGCTACCCAGGAATTCACAAGTTCGGTTTTGAGGCAGACTCCTTTTACTGTTACATTTTTTCCATTGGTAGCCATCTGTTTCTTTTGCACTTGAACTTGTCCGAAGAGGCTGTGAGAAGTCTATCTTCTGGAGAACAATTTTCTTTCATCACATAAAACGTGTAAAGCGTTAAAAATGATTGTCCTTTGGCATGTGTCTTCTTTTCTTTGTAGAAGTAGAGTACTATGAAGTTGGAACATAGCATATTCTGCTTAACCTGATTAATGTGTTGGTTGATTTTGCCAAACTGCCTTTTTCCCTCTTTATTTGATATTCTTTGTTATAAGGGATGGCTCTCTTGATGGGCTATAGGAAGGGATATATATTGGGAAATGAAATTGATGTTAAAACAAGACCTAGCAACAAGATTTTAAAAAATCTTTGAGTAGCCTCTAGGTGAATCTTGGGAATTTTCCTTTCCATTAAGCTTAGAAGTTTATCTTCTCTGCTCTAATAGTACAAAGCCAAGGACTTTTAAAGTGATTGTAAGTTAAATTGTATTTCTTATTTTGAGATAAAAAAAAATCTGAAGATATAACTTGGGATCACCTAAGGCACTTAAGCTAACTCTACAAGAATGAAATCTTGTTTAAGATGTGTTTTTTGTCTTAATAATAGTAGTAGCAGCAGCAATAACAGTGGTCACAGTCTTCAATCTAGTACTTGTAGTTTGGTCTCTGAAGAATTAAAGTTGAGGGCCACCTAAAGGGCATTGGGAAAGTACATGGTGGTTCTTAAGCTTTTTTAGACTGCTTTTGTGCACAGAAAATTCTTACTATCTTGAGTGCTAGTTCCTCAGTTGATATGTCCAAAAAGAGGGGCTTTGTAATAATCTGATAATATGAATTTGCCTTCTAATCAACATACTTTAATGAAAATTTTATCCTGGTTCACACCTGTAGGACTTTTTTTGGATTTAGTTTAATAAATAATCTAGCAATTAATGTAGCCAGTAGTATCAGAAACATACTATCAGAAGTGTTGAGGATGAAGCTCTGGAATCCTTGGTTATTTTAAGTTGTGACCTGCTTAATTTGTTTCTGAATTATTTTACTTTACTTCTGTTGCTTCCTTATTTTGGTATCTACAGCTGAAGATATGGATAAGGCTTCTTAGTTTATATTTCTCAAGTATTGTTTTTAATTAATTTATGACTAGTATACTATCCATTGACAGTTAACTTGGTAGTATCTATCTACCTTGGGTAGTGTCTATCTACTATGATGTTTATATGTTTTTAGGAACTTCTGATTATACTATGAGATCTGCTTTGGGTGTTTGCTTTTCTGTTTTATTTCTTAAATGTACTCTTTTGGAGAGTATATTTCTCCCACATAACACATCTTCCAGTGAACCATTTTTTAGCTCAACTTTCCCTAAATTTTTACTCTATTCCTATTTGCAAGAGTTGTAGGAACAGAACTGATTTCTCCCCAGTTTTTAGGGATTCAGATCTTAATATGTTAAGAATGTATAGCTGTTCCCAGGAGAGGTCACCATGTATATTCAATGCCATTAAGCTTCTTATCCTTCTCCAGCTCCTCCTGAAGGGGACAAAGGCACTGGTGGGGAATGTAAGTGAAAGCTGGGTTGGTTTGTCTAGTAAGGCAAGAACTTGGATTTTTTTTGACTCTTGGACAAGGAAATGAGAATGGAGAATGAGACTTATGAATGTGATTTTGGGACAACGTATATTTTTAAAAACATCACTTAGGGGTGCTGTCTAATGTGATGAAAACTCACTGTTCAGAATTTGTTGTGGCATAAAGTAATTCAGTTCTAGAACATTTAGTATAAGCAGAAGCTATATGTAAAGCCTCAGTATTTGGGAATCCATTTTGGCCATAGAACTGCTACTGACTTTTTAAAAAATTAAAATCAAGTAGCTTTAAAAAAAAATATCGCCTTCCTTCCCCAGAAGTGAGGGAATAACTTTTGAACAGATTTATTTTTTCTCTTGTACCTGTTTTCTTCACATCATTATTTTCTTTTGGATTAGCATTGTGGATAGGGAAATTCCCATAATCGTTTCCCTGAATTTAATCCCTTTGATTATTCAAGTCTAGGATTGGATTTTTGCTTTTGACCTGTTTTCAGAATTCCTTCCCATTCAGGTGCTCTGATTATTATTATTTTTTATGATCTGCCATCCCTTTTTTTTAGCACAGAGATTGACTACATAGTAACCTGAATTTGTAGCATGTGTATGAATTTGTGATTCAGTTGGAACTACTGAAACTGGCATCGTGTACCCAGTTCTTTAGGGGAAATATATTTGCTGTTGAATGTGACCTAAAGGGAGCTAAAGATGTATTTTGTTATTTTTTCTCAAATTTCATTTGTTAGGCATCTGAAGAAGCCTCCCTCCGGGCATTGGAAAGTTTAATGACAGAGTTTTTCCATGATTGCACAACCAATGAACGAAAACGTGAAATAGGTAAGATTCTTAAATGGATTTAATGTAATTATAAACAACCATTTTGTGAGAAAGACCTAGTCAGACAGGCAACCATAACTGATCCTGACTCTGTTCCCCTGAGTTTGAGTATTTTGTGCTAGCTTTCCCACTGTTCTTCAGCGTCTGTAGCATATACTGTTCTCTTCTCTGGTCTGTGGAAAAATCCCTGTTCTTTTTATTTTCAGCCAAGATGATATTAACAGTTTTAAAAAAGAAATAAGATTGGAATAAAAAGAAACAAGTTGTGGGCCACTAGTTCTTTTTCCTTTTCCCTTTGCTAAAACCTGACCTTTATGATAAAGATCTGACTTCCAACCCAAGATAGATTTTGGTTAGTCTTTCTCCATCTGGGAGATTCCTTAGCCCATTCTAGAATGTGTGGCTTCTGCTTGTGCATATGTTCTTCACATTGTCACATGGCTTTCTAGAACTTCTGACCTTTGTTCCTATGGAGCTAGAGGGTAAATAAAGCATTTGTGTTCCTGTATGCAAGATTTGAAAATGGCACTTGTGAGATACTAGCCCTTGGAGGTGTTGAATGCTAACTGTTGCCTGTGTACCTTGACTTACAGCAAACATTTATTCTGTAGAGAGAGAGACTTTCTGGCATTTAAAATGTGCCTTTATTAAAAATAAATACTCTCATTCAGTAAGCATTAAACTCCTCATTAAACACCAGGCACTATGTAGAGACGAAAATGGTATGGTCCTTGCCCTAATAGGAGGTATAACATGCATACATAAAAGAATATACAAAATAAAAATAATTTGGGAGGGAGGGCACTAAGAGTTTGGGGAGGGAGAGGAATCAGAATGTAAAAGGTAGTGCTTGAGATGAGTCTTGAAGGAAATAGTATATTTTAAGATAAAGACATAAGGATGGAGCGTAGATCAGTCACATGGGATAGCTGCTGAAAAAACCTGCAGAAGAGAGACAGTTTATGACTTAGGAGGAACAGCAAGAAAGCCAGTTTGTCTGGTGTGCAAGAAGGGCAGGAATGCTTAATAAGGCTGGAAAGGTAGGTTGAAGCTAGATTGAAGGGGTTTAAATGAATAATGAAACAGTTTATAGTTGATCTTAGAGGTAACAGGAAGCAGTTGGAGTTGATTGAGTGGGGTAGTAACATTGTCACTGTGCTTTAAGCACTTTAGCATTATATGGGCTGGATTGGAGAGGAGAGAATCTGGTTTCAGGGAGATCAAATACAAGTCTGTTGCAATTCTTCCTGTGAGAGGTGGGGTGGGGTGGGAGTGTCAGAGGGGATCAGAACAAATAGAGTGATGGCCTTTTGAATAGAGAGAAGATGGTTGTGAGATGTTGTGATGATAGACTTGATGAGAATTGGCAACATAATTTCATTTGATCCTACAAAAGCCCTGCATAAATGTACATAATATATTTTTATAAATGTACATAATATATTTAATGCTGGAATATTCCTTTCTTTGTGGCATAATAGTTGTTAAATTCCCGCATTCTGACCTCTTGAACTTATGTTTTTACTTAAAAATGCTGTTGTACTTTTGTTTTCTTTTTCTTTTTGCTTAATGATACCTAATTTCCTTATCTGTAACTTTAGAAATAGAACCCTATAAATATTTTCATACTTCTAGTACTGTTCTGAAGAAGCTAAGAATAAAGTAAGATGTTGTGAATGTCTGCTTAAGACCTCAGAGGGGAAGGAATGGATTTTCTAAACTTGAAAAGAGTCTAGTTACAAAAATAATCATGGGTGTGGGGGTATTATTACTGTACTTTTTGTACCCATTCTTTGTAGCTACCATTTTTTTGAACTTAGGAGCTGGAGAACTCCTTGCTTTCCCCTTGATTAGAATCAATGTTATTTTAGTCCCAAAATAGTCTTTAGAAAATCTCAATGTAGGTGAATATCCTCGTTTTATAGATGAGGGTACAGAGGCTCAGGGAGAAACTGAGATTTACTCACAGTCATACAACTAGCTAATGACAGAGAATTGAGCTTCTTATTTGTGGTCCAGTATACTGACTTCTAAAGCAAGTATTCTTAACCTGCGGTCCATTACTAGATTTCAGGGCTTCCTTGAACTTGGATGGGAGAAGTATTTCCTTAAGTTACATATGGAGGCAACAAAACATTCTCAGCAGGGTCCATAGGCTTTCCCAAACTTGTTCATGACACACAAAAAGGTTTAACTTCTGTGCTAAAGTTTTTAGAAATAGTCATATAAATATAGTCTGTCTTCTTTTGATCTTCTCTTGAATCTCTCTTTTTTCACTGAATACACTCTGATGTAGGCTTTCATTAGTACTTTATACATAAGTCTAATGATATCCTTTCTTTCCTCAACACCCTTCAAGGGCTCCTCATTTTTTAGTGAATAAAGTCTAAACTTTTTTTTTTTTTTTGGAGGGGGGAAGGCAGGGTAGTTGGGGTTAAGTGACTTGCCCAAGATCACATGTCTAGTAAGTGTTAAGTGTCTGAAGCTGGATTTGAACTCAGGTCTTCCCAACTCCAGGGCTGGTGCTCTATTCACTGTGCCACCTAGGCACCCCAAGTCTTTTAAACTCTTAATCTTGCCATTCAAGGCTTTTCACAGACCTACCATTTTAGCCTCTCACTTCCCTTGCTATGTGTACTCCTCTCTAGCTATACTAGGGTATTTTGGTATTTTTTCTTATCATACTTTTAAAAAAAATTTAAATTTAAATTTTATTGATTTGCTAAAATGCTTTTTAGTCTTTTATTCTTCCCACCCAATCTCTATTGAAAAAGAAAAAGAAAGCACTTATAACAAATATGTGTAATCAAGCAAACAAATTCCCACCTTGTCTATGTACAAAAGAATTATGTCTTATCTTGCACTCTGAGTCTCTGTCAGGAGGTAGATAACATGTTCCATCATGGATTTTCTGGAATTGCCACCGTGCTTTTGTGCATTCTATTGCATATACCTGTATGCTCTCCTCACCTTCAATTTTATTTTTTAAAATTCTGCCCGTTTTTTTTAACCTAGCTCAAATGTCATTTCCTCCATGAAACCTCTTTAATTTTATCCCCCATTCCTTAAAAATATTATTTCTTTTCTCTTGCCTTACCACTGTACTTACCTTCTTCCATGAGTGATATATTAAGGCTCTGTGATTTTTCTCAGGCATTATCTCAGGTTTAGATAAGCACCCCCCTGAGGCACTTAAGGATCGAATAGCTGGTGTCAGAAGGGCGATTTACCCAGAATCACCACAGATAGTGTCAGAGACTAACTGATTTTGAATACAGGTTTTCCCAGTTCCAAGCCTAGGTAGATGGCATGCTGGACCCTGGAGTCAGGAAGACCAGAATTCAGATGTGACTTCAGACGCTTACTAGCTGTGTGACCCTGGACAAGTCACTTAACCACTGCCTGCCTCAGTTTCCTAATCTGCAAAATGGGGATAATAACAGCAGCTACCTTGCAGGGCTTTTGTAGGATCAAATGAAATTATGTTTATAAAACACTTAGCACAGTGTCATTTCATTGTAGGCACTATATAAATACTAGCTGTCATTATTGTTATGGTTGTTTTCCAGGTCAGTTTTTTTATTTCAGATATCTTGCATTTTCATTTTCTTTTGTCTTTTCATTCTTTTTATTTTCTAATACAATTCTTGTTATCTTGTGGAGCCACTGATTTTTGTGTTTTCTTTAATAGTTTTTGGGAAGTCTGTTTCTTGTGTAAGGTTTGACACTATCTTTTTAAGTGTTTCTCCTTCCAGTTCTTTTTTTTTTTTCTGGTTCTTTTTTTTTTTTAATTTTAATTTATTTTCTTGGTTACATCATTCATTTCCACAAGGTTTTGAGTTACAGATTTTCTCCCCTTTTTGCCCCTACCCCAGCCC
>JAQQSW010018285.1:0-11278 GCA_028646575.1 Pseudocheirus occidentalis | reverse complement strand
GGATGGAAAAAGGAAAAAGAAAGTTACATGGTAACTGATATATTTAAAAGGAATAGCGAGTTGCAGATAGTAGATTTTCAGTTTCATCTGCAATCATCTTTCCATCATCTTATTTTTCTATTTGTCAAGTTATGGCATTACTCATTTTATTTTTCAGAATAAAATGAATACAATTTTTGAAAAAAAAGAAAAAAAAGACAAGCTCAATTTCTGCTTCACACACTTACTATCTGTGTGGGCCTGGGTCTTAGTTTCCTCGCCTATAATAATGGATAATAATAACACCAACATCATAAGTTGTTTTGAGTAATAAATGATAGAATATTGCAAAGCACTATATAAATGTTAAATATTATTATTGATGGCATCTAATCTATCTTCTTTATT
The DNA here is from genome assembly GCA_028646575.1 of Pseudocheirus occidentalis. Taxonomy (NCBI): domain Eukaryota; kingdom Metazoa; phylum Chordata; class Mammalia; order Diprotodontia; family Pseudocheiridae; genus Pseudocheirus; species Pseudocheirus occidentalis. The sequence goes on along the minus strand of JAQQSW010018285.1, from coordinate 10,891 downwards.
TCATAGGTAGCATCATGTAAAGTCACATAGCCAGTGTGTATTAGAGCCACAAAGTAGCTTCAGGACATGAAACTATTATCCTTCCGTTTTTGCTTCATTGTATAGTCCAGGAGAAAGGGTGCTACATTTGAAGTCAGGGGATAAAAGTTCAGATTGTAGCTTGACAGCTTTGCTGCTTGAATGATTTTGGAGAAACAGATACGGAGAGACATAGACATAGTCATAGATATAGATGTAGACACCAATGCATTATTCTCTAGATTCTCTTTTCAACTCTGTCATTGAATTTGATAAATGGCTTTAGGTAAATCATATGACCTCTCTGGTTCTTAATTATCTCATCTCTGAAATGAGTGCCTTGGACTAAATGTTTTCTAATATTCCTTCTAGCTTAAGAAATAAAAGTATGTTTCTATGAATAGATTTTTGTGTCCCCCTCTGTCTACATAATAATAACAACAACAACAACAATAATAATAACAACAGTAAATAATAATAGCAAGTATTTATATAGTGGGTTGAGGTTTGCAAAATGCTTTACCTATATTACCCCCTTTTGATTCTCAGAACTGTTAAGTTAGTGGGTAATATCCTCAATTTACAGAAGAAGAAATTAAGTCTGAGAGAGATTAAATGAGCCTGCCAAGGTTACATAGGTATTAAGTGTCTGAGGCTGACTTGGAATTGAGATTCTGTTGATACAAAGTCCAGCATTCTATCCCCAGTCACACCTTTATGCTTAGGTGCTAGATCTCTACAGAAGTAGGAATAGGAATGAAGAAGAAAAAGAGGCTCTGAACCTAATAGGATATGAAAAAATAAAATGACCTAAAAGTAGCAGTGGAGTGATCCTTCAGAAAAGTCAGTGGGAAACAGAAGAACTTGAGTGCATGGGGAGCTGGGAAGGAGAGGCAGGAAATATGGACATAAGGGTCCATGAGAGGAAGGATCGTGTCGAGGTCCTATTGCAGGGAAATCCAGGGATTTCTAAGGAATCTTTGTATGGGAAGAGGATTGAGAGGATGAAGACAGTGTAAGGATAGGTGAAGGGGACAAAATGGATGAGAACTGAAGTTTGGTGCCAAGCCTATTATCTAGTCAGAAGGAGATGGGCTACTGGGGATTCCTTTGTTTGGAGGAGTCATTCTCTACAGGACCAAACATCTCATTAAACGTCTTCCTTAATTTTTGTGATGTCCAGAAGCTTTCAGAGATAATCTGAGCAGTCAGTGAACTGGTTGGTGTGGCTGCCAGCACAGGAATAGCCAAGATTGCTCATTGTTTGCACTTGGTCTATCAGCATCAATAAATTCTAATCATCCAGCCACTTTTCAAGCATGCTCCTGTTTGCCAAACACTATTTTTGGCAGGCATCTGTAACAAAGCATAATGCATAATGCATATTTCCACAGTTTTTCATTGTATTAGACTATTTAGTATTTGTTTGGAATTTTTGTAAATTCATTACCAAAGTATTATCATATTAATAACTTTAGTAACAGAACTATTAGACAAATATTAATATCCATATGCCATATGGCATGTGTCATATGATGAGAAAATAGAAACCATCAATCACTATTGAACTGACATATAATATTACTATATATTTGAGAATGACATTTTAAAGAAAATATAATTTAGTCATTGGGAAAAAAATAAACACTGTCATGGTTTAATTCATTCCAATGATCAATTATTTTAAAAAATACTTGCTATATATAAGATAATAGACGAGGGACTGTTTCCTTGAATATTCTCTTCTCCTCTATTTTTCTTCTGTGCCTTCTTTTCCCTTTTTTCTTCTCTGTTTCTCTGTCTCCATCTCTGTCTCTCTCTTACATTTCAGGACTACAGTATTAATCATCACTCCAACAGAAATGACATTGTGATATTGTCCTTTTCCCCTTTCCCTAATAAGACAATCCAAAGGTGGAAACCCATGTTATATGTTGAGTGAATAATAGATGTTATGCGACCTGAGAATAGATATTTCTTATCCCTGGTTATTTCTTTCATTCCCTGGTATGCTCAGTTCTTTCCACTTCCATTTCCTTTTGCTTCCTTGTTTCCTTCCCCCCCCACACACACCCACCCCATTCATTGATGTAAGCCATCAGTTTATTACTAGGAGGGAAAAAGCCACATAAGGAGAGTTCTCTTCTTTCCTGAAAGCAGTTTGACTCTTCATTCAAGTGCAGGTTTCCACCCTATTAAATTCCATGTATTCTTGTCATTACTCTCACTATTGTTATGTCATAGGACCAGAGAAGTCATTTCAGAATTCTGTCTTTCTCCCCAGTGGACTCTCACATTGATTTCAGAGATTCCAAGCACTGTATTTAGTCTTGTTCACAATGACTCAAATCACAGCTCTAGCACCATTACTTTGGAGATGCTTTTATAATTCAATAGTTTCTCACCATCGGGAAATGTGATGGCTATTCCTGCTATTCTTTTCACAGGTTTTTTCTTCCCAATAACACCTCTCTCAAAGAAGTTCAGAAACCTTTTGCGAGTAATGCCTTGTGTATTGTACTAAGAGCCCTCTGTTAGAGATCAATTCGTCATCATCTTCATTAAAATAATTAACTAATGATTCTTATTTGTGTTAGAAACCAGATGTAGAGAGAAGCCAAAGAGCTGAGTGAGCACAGAGAATCTTGGCCTGGGTTCTGATGAAAGACAATGCGAGAGACAGAGAGACAGAGACAGAGAGACAGAAAGAGAGAGAGAGAGAGACAGAGAGACAGAAAGAGAGAGAGAGACAGAGAGACAGAGAGAGACAGAGAGAGAGAGAGACAGAGAGAGAGAGAGAGAGAAAACAAAGGAAAGAAGGAAGAAATAAAATTGAATTTCAATACAGTTGGTTTCTTTTTTAATCCTGCACATTTTATTTTATCACATTGAAAAACATTCTGAGACTCTAACGAGGCTTATGACATTAAAACAATAAGAACTCCTCTTGTAACATGTTATAATCCAAAAGATTATAAAACCCCTTTACATGAGAAGGTATTAAAGATGTACATTAATCATAAATTTAATATTTTGTTTAAATTATGTGAAAAGAAAAGAGTTGAGTACTTTAATAGTGTCCTGACTAAAAGGGAAGTTGTAGACATTATCAGGAGAAAGACACCACAAGTTTTCCTGTTAAGTTGGGGAATCTTTCTTCAGTCTGTCTTCTGGGGATTTCAAAAATTGTTATGAAAGGAAAGATCAAGTCATATTTAAAAGAAAAAAATAACCTAGAATTACAGTTATCAGAATAACTGAGCTATTTGAGTATATATTAGAGATCTGTAACTTGGCTCAGATAAATGGGACTTTTAAACAGGGCACAAAAATTTAGAGGGTGCTCATTCAGCATTATGGAATCAGTTCGGTCTACTATCAAATTAGCAATGGTAACTAGTTAAACTGGGAAGGCATCAGATTGTGCATTTTGTTTTCACATTATATGTAGCTTGTTATTTAGAGTGGTATCATTTCCTCATTGTAATTTTAACTCCTTGCAGACAGGATCTATTTTAATTTTGTCCTTGTATTCTTGTTCTTAACACATATTCCTCCTGCCAAGTGGACTTCCCTTCAGACCTTCCCAGTCTTTACTTTCTCCCCCTGCACCCTATATGACCTTCCAGCAGTGCGCCATGATGTTCCAGGTTCTCTCCTCTCTTCAAATGAGTTTATCTTTGAAAAGTTGATTTGAGGGTTAGTTATTTGCTATTTGCCTTGGGCAGTTGGGACACTTGCCATAGACACTGATAATGCTAGTTAAGACTGATGCATCAAGCATGGGTTCGTACAGTGTAGTTGCTTTCCTTGTCCAATTTCAGGTGACAAAAACAGTCTAACTTCACTACTTCCTTTGGGAGATGATTTCAATGCCAATGAATTCTCTATGAGTACAAGATGTTCACACCAGTCATTGTCATATAATGCTACTAAATACAAACTAAAAAGATAGTTTTATTAGCTGATATCTTTTGCTTATTTTGAATGAAGGGCTCATTCTATTATCCCTGTGGCTAGTATAGTCATTACAATGTTTCTTGTATATTTTAAAACAAATCCTTGTCTCACTTGTTCTTTCTCACTATAGCATAAAAATATAGAAGCTTTGAACTTAGGGTTCTCATTTTTTTAAGGCTCTAAATTAGTTATGTTTGGGTTCCTGTCTATAATGGTCACACCTTAAAGACAGAGATCATGCCTTCTTTTGTATTCCCAATAACTTCCCCTACTCTGTGGGGAAATTGGGAACCATTCCATTAAAAAATATACTATTTTCAAATATTGACTTAGAGCTGAAGAAAAGGGGAAGTAAAGGGGGAAAAACCAACTGTAATTGGTTAATTCAAAATAGTGTGAGGGCCACCACAAATGTATTTTTTTCCTCTACAATCCTTAAAAGGGCAGTTTGATCTTGCGAGCAGAAATTTAAAAGCACAGTAACTGCTACCCATCCAAACCTTTCAGATTAGTGTGTTTTATAGCCATCTGAAGAAAGCCACAGGGACTGGAGAAAAGAGGAATGTTTTATAGATGGATGGAAAGCCACTTAAAAGCAAAGAAAAATCAATGTATCCAGAACACTTGACACAGGTTCACTGTTTGACTGTAACATGAGGAGGGATTCTTTAGCTCAATGGGTCTTGAACAGAGGATTGTCCTTTTACCATACATCCAAATATATTTTGCCTGTCTAGTGCAGATGTTCTGTCATATTTTAAAGCTAGAAATTTCTTGCGCTCTTGAATTGGCAAATACCATATTTACTCATGTAATTTCCTTTTTATGCTCCTTTGCGCTAAAGTAACAGCTAACATTTGCATAGGGCTTTACAATTTATGAAGGACTTTACATACTTTATCTCATTTAATTCTCTCTACCTTTATGAAGTAGATACTATAGCTATTAGTTTTCCCATTTTTCAGATAAGGAAACTGAGTTTGGAAGAATTTAAATGAATTATTTGCAGTCTTTAAGCAATTAAATAGAGGTAGGATCCAAAGATCTGACTCTGGCCCATACACCTATTCCTTATTAGACAAAGTAGGGGCAAAAAGTATTATGTTGCCATCTTGCTTTTCTTCTACTGTTTTCCTCAGTAATTTTCATTAAAGGACATAAAATAAGATTAAAATTTGTCAGGTGAGTTCAAGTTATTTCCGCCCACCTTTTTTTTTTCTTTCTGAAGCATAGTAGATACAATATTAGTCTTGGAATCAGGATAAACAGAGTTCAGATCCCACGTCCAACATATATTACCTGTGTGACCCTAGGCAAGTTACTTAAGCTCTCTGAGTCTGGTTCCTTATAATAAAATATAGGGATTTGACTAAATCAACTGTAAGATCCTTTTTAACTTTAAATTCTAGTTATTGTCCCCATGTCCTACTTGGAAAGAATTTGTGATAATGGCTCCACATATATAATCAATATCATATTGCTTGCCTTCTCAAGGGGTGGGGGAAGGCAGGAGGGAGGGAGACAATTTAGTATGCAAAATTTAAAAAGTGAATGCTAATTTTTACATGTAATTAGGAAATATTTAATGAAATAAAATTATATCAAAAGAGAAATAATACTAGATAATGCATTCTTAATTTTTTAAAATGTGTCTTTATTTGTTTACTTTTAGTTTACAAGTTTCAGTTCCACAATTCCTTGAGTTTCAAATTTTCTCCCCGTCTCTCCTCCCTCCCCCATGGTGGAATACAATCAAGTATAGGACCTGCACATACTTTCACTTTAGACTTTAGTCAGGTTACAAAGAAGGATTATAACAGTGGAAAGAAGAAACAAAACCAAACAAGAAAAAGAAAGAGAGAAGGTAGTTTGCTTCAATTTGCATCCCAACTCTGTTCTTTCTAGTTCTTTCTCTGAATGTAGACATCTTTGTCCATCACAAGTCTTTTGGAATTGTGTTATAACCCTGCATTGCTGAAAAGAGTCCAGTCTTTCAAAACTGGTCATCCCACATTCATAGTATCTGTAATTGGATAATGCACTCTTTAAAGTAGGAAGTTACTTGCATTCTTCATGTCTTTCTCTATAGAGAAAGATAGTTTGCAAGTGTCATTTCTATTCAGCCTTCCCTTCCTAGGTCCAAGTTTTGGGCTTGGACAAAGAAAGAACAGAAGGTGCTCAAAGCCTCAGCTCACTATTTCTATGTTCCTGCCATTATGGACGTGCATCATGGAATCTAACAACCTTGTAACTTCCATCCTAGTTAAAACATCCCAGGTAGGAAACAAAGAAAGAATGACAGAAAGTGAGATTCAGAGGGACAGCACTAACTGACTTTGATTTCATAAAATGCTAGATTTCACACTGAGAGAGACCTTACAGATCATCTGGTACAATTTCTCATGGATTAGAAGGAGCAAATGAGGCCAGAACTATCTTACCAAAGGGCACACAGGTAGCAGGTAGAGCTGACATACCAGCTAAGGCCCTCTGATTTTCAATCTAGGACTGTTTCTACTTTTCCAAACTGCCTACCTCATACTGTTTATTCTATTGCATTTCTTATTGAAAAACATTTCAATTCTAAAAATGGTAGCCTAAAGTCATATAGTTAGTAAATAGCAAAACTTGGATTTGAACACAGAAATACTGTTTATTTTCTGTTTTGTTTTGTTGTTTTTGTTTGTTTGCTCCTCCCTAGATATCTATAAGTAGGGGCTGTAAATATTATTTATTCTTTTATCTCATGTGGCTTAGGTCACGTAGAGGTTCCTTATTTGTCAGTAATATTGTTCTTCAATAAAACAAACCAAAATAATAACATCTTCAAAAAAGTATTGAAAGTAAAGTGTATGTTTTTTGCTTCTCAAAATTTATATGCATTGAATACTAAATCGCTGAAAATATAGGAATAAATATTTTGAGGCAAACTCAGAATAAGGCACAATATAAGGGGGTATCATTTGCACTATGATGCACTTTCATCATTTATGTGACAGTTTGGCCTACTTTAGGGACTCTTAGTATATCTGTGTCTCTGTTTCTGCAATGGAGCAGAAACAAATATGTTACCGCCCCCATGGGCTGTATTAATATCAATTCCCAGGGAGTGTGTTGTACAGCCAGAGGCACTGAAGTGGTTAAGTGACCATGTCCATTGAAAATCTGAGATTTTCAATATTAACAAAATTTGGTTCAGTGAGTTGCTTGAGCAACCACTCTGAAAATCATCCTCTTATTAATGTTGACCTTTTATGGGACATATTTTCACAGGAGATGGCATCTTTTCTGAATATAATTTCATCTTCTGTTTAAACAAAGGGAAAAAAAGCATTTTAATGGAAAAAATAACATTTTTGGTTTGCATTTCAACCAACTTTGTTTAAGAGGTGATGCATTTGGTTTTTACTTTTTAATAGGGCCAACTGAGAACTTGGCCAAGCAGATTTTGGCTCTGGTCCAAGATGGCATCAATGTGGTCAGCAGCCAGGGTACCTATAAAGAGGAAAAGGCCCCTTTCAGCCCACTCAATTGGAGAATGTAAATGAACTGGCTTCTCCATGGGAGGCTTCACCACAGTTCTCAGACTAAACAGAAAGTAGCACTTTGTTCTCCTGCGATTAGATGGAATGGCTCATATTGACATAAAAATAGCACACTATCTTTGCTACTTTGGAAGCACTTCTCCCCCTTTCCTGACAATTGTTCATGTTTCTCATCATTGCTAGGATTGTGACTGTTTCCAAAGCAGCATCTTCAACATTCTTATAGTTATCCCTTGAAATGGCTACAAATGGGTATATTCAGCAAGATGAAATGCATAGGACATATTTTTTTATCATCCTAAAGAGAGAGAAGAAAATCATTGTGGCTTGATAGTTAGAATACTAGCCTTGGACTCTGGAAGACTTGAGGTTAAGTCCTTCCTCTGACACATACTGGCCTTGTTAGTCTGGAAGAATCAGATAGCCCCAACTGATTCAGGCAAATCTTTGAAGCAGGAATTCTTAACTTATGATGCACAGTCCATGGATAGATTTAAGGGACTCTTTGAACTTAGAAGAGGAGGGGAAAGTCTTTATTGTCACTAGCCTTTAACTGAAAATGGGTATGTCTGTTGATTATGATATAAAAAAATATTCTGAGGTGGAGCTAGGTGGCACAGTAGATAGAGCACTGAGTCAGGAGGACCTGAGTTCAAATGCGGACTCAGACACAACACAAAAACTAGCCCTGTGACCTTGGGCAAGTCACTTAACCCCAATTGCCCTCCAAAAAGCAAAAAAAAAATTCTGAGAAGGGTTATATAGAGTTCATCAGACTACTAAAGTAGTTGGTAACAAAATCAAATGGTTTTTTGTGTGTTTTTAAAAATATACTTTGTAGGATGCTGCTCTGTCTATAAATGCAGAACAAGAATAATCTGTAATAGTAAAGTAAGTTTTCTTTTATCAGAGTTCCTGATAACAATAAAATAATGAAGAAAAAATAAGAAAGAGAGAGAAGAAAGTGGAGGGAGAGAGGAAAGAAGGAAGGAAGGAAGGAAGGAAGGGAGGGAGGGAGGGAGGGAGGAAAGAAAGAAAGGAAGGAGGGAGGGAGGAAGGAAGGAAGGAAAGAAGAAAGGAAGGAAGGGATGGAGGGAGGGAGAGAGGGAAAGAGGAAAACAAAATCCTCAGAAAATTTATGGCATTCAGGAAAAGACTAAAATGATTCCCTGGCTTATTCATATCCTTTACTATGCTTCCTGACATCTTCCTTATCTAAAACATGGGCTGTATGGCATTATTTAAATCTGCAGAAATACATTCAACTATGCATATCAAACACATGCAGCATTGAGCATAAGCCATTTTTCTTTAACAGAATACAGAATCTCAGTTGGAAGGAAGTCTGGAAGCCAACCAGTCCATATTTTAAGTAGATTGTGCTCTACACCATACCCAAGGAATGGTCACCCCATCTTTGCTTTAATATCTCTAATTAGAAGTCAAGTTCCTTGACTCCAATTTGAGTGTCCTTTTCATTAGAACTCACTTCTTTCTGCCAGTAGCCTGAAGGGCATGCTAACACTCTTGATTTGATTTTCTGCCTCTTAGTCTGTGAGCATGACAGCAGACAGTGTGTTGCCTAATTAGTAAAATTTGTTGACAAATGTTAGGTGGGTTTTACTGGAGAGTTTTGGCAGTATTAAAGATTCCCAAAGGGTATATGACTTGGATGGTCTTCAAAATTTTCAATTCATTGTTTTTGTTCATACCCAACATGATGGAAGGGAGAAACACTTATTAAGCACCTACCATGCACCAAGCACCTAGGCACTGTTCTAGATGCTGTATAAATCTTATATCAATTGACCCTCACAACAATCCTGGAAAGTGCTATTATGATCCCATTGTACATTTGAGGAAATATGAGCAGAGGTTAAATTTCTTGTTCAAGATGACACAGCTTGTTAGGCTGTGAGGCTGGATTTGAACTCAGTTCCTCCCGACTCTAGGCTCAGCTCTGTAAAAAAAAAACAAAACTGTGCCACATGAGGATATAAAGAAAAAATGACACATTCAGCTTCCTCAATGACCTTCCCTTCTTTCAAATGGAAATATAGAAAAGTAGATAGATATAGATATATAGATATAGAAATATAGACATATAGGAAATACACAGAGCAAGGTTGAAGGTAGAAGATACTAGCAGCTATGGGTATTAGAAAAAGTTTCATGTGCAAGGGTAGCACTTGAGCTGAAGTTTCAAAGAAGCTTGGGGTTCTAATGAGTAGAGATAGAGGAAGGGCACTTTATTCATGAAGGGATAAATTCATCATTAATATAAGGACAAATGTCATATGCTCTACTTGGTTAACAAAAACCAAACAGAACATGTTTTGAAGTATAGAAATGTTTCTACTGGAGGGCAGATCATCTGGGGAAAAAAAAACCTTGGATTTATAGTGAAATGAATTCTCAATATGAATGAGCATAGTAACATGACCACTAAAAATGTCCATTCAATCTTGGGCTGAGTTTATAGTGTTCATGTACTAAGTATACGAGTTGGGCAGTTTATTGTAGGCTGTCATGATCAGTTTATATCTAAAACATTGTGTCCAGTTCTGGCTGCCACATTTTGCAAAGGATTCTTGCTACTTGGAATCTGTCCAAAGAAGCATAACATCAATGGTGATAAGGTTGGTTGATGGAAAAGATGAAATTTAAACTAAAGAAGATTTACCTAGCTGTCTTATTACTGCTACCTTCAAAGACCTGAAATGTTTAAGAGAAAAAAAAATTTATTGTAGTACAGGATTAAAGCTATAAGAAGACAAAGTTTGATTCAATTTAAAGGACTTCCTAGAAGTTATATCTTTTTAAAAATGAATTTTATTCCCTTGCACAGTTTTGTTTTCTAATACTTCATTCAGATCCTAGAGTGTCTTATGGTAAGGATTTTTTGTTGTAGATATTTTGTAGAGGGAATTAAAATTTAATTAAGAAAGCATAGTAGGGGGGCGGAGCCAAGATGGCAGCATAGAAGCAGCAAAGCACCACAGCTCCCACACAAACACACTAAAAAACTCATAAAATGGGACGCTAAACAAATTTTCAAGCTCCAAAACTCTCCAAAAGACAGAAAGAACATCTGTTGCTACAGGCAGCATAGCAGGCGGGGCTCTTCGCAGCAGTCTGGGACCCATGGCCGAAAACCCCGGCCGGTCAAGCCCTGGGGCATCGGGCGGGAACCACAGCTATAGGAGAGCTGATTGACTGTACTGGAGGCACAATTACCACATCTATCAGGCCAGAAGAAAAAAAGGCTAAGAGAAAGGTCAGTGGATTTTGCTAACTGGGGAGGAGAAGAGCGGGTCCGGCCAAACTGCTCCCAGGGCAAGGAGGCAGCGAGAGGTGGCTGTAGCAGC
>JAQQSW010018284.1:0-11279 GCA_028646575.1 Pseudocheirus occidentalis | reverse complement strand
AAATAATTTTGTTTTCATCATTCCAAGTTGTATTTCAGAAGGTTATTGCACTTCACATCTCCACTAGCCATTACTGTATGGGGGCAGTTTTAAATGTAAACCTGAGGATCTTGCTTTTTATCCTAGAATACTAAGGGATCCCTGAAAACTTTTGAGTAGGGGAATGACATGGTCAGGTATGATGTTTCAGGAAAGCAATTTGGCAGGTGTGTGTGTGTATGTGTGTGTGTGTGTGGTGTATAGGATGGATGGACAGAGAAGGGAAGGATTATTATGAGTATAAGACTTGCATGAAATTCTTTCATTGGCCAAATATGGGGTCTCTCCAGGGGACCATTTATTCCACCATTACACTCCCTTTTCTGAATACAAGGGAAAGAGAAATTCTGGGGCAGATGGTGCCAGAGAGTGATTTATGACAAGAATCAGGACAATGGACAGGTTCCCATTTGCAGCAATTTAGAGCATAGTTAATACAAATTATTCTCAGACTGATTTTCACCTCACTAGACAAAGAAGTACAGTAACGTAGAATTAGCTAACAACAACAACAACAACTGTTGTTACGGCAGTAGCCGCAGCTGACTGTATACAGAGTGTCCTCAAAAGTCTTGATGCACTAAGGTGTCTTTGGAACACCCTGTAATTTACATTTTGCAAAGTGTAATGCCTTCACATCAGACATTTAAGCAGCACAAGTTTGTGAGCTTAGTATCAGAGGAATTCTCATTCCCGTTTTAAAGACTGAAGCCCAGAGAAACATTAAGTGCCTTGCCCATGGTCACAGAGTTCATAAGTGATTTGAACCCAAATCTTTCTGATAGCAGCTCTCGAACTCCATGACCCTGCCTCAAATACTCGTAATTCTTAGGTTGAGTTTTTAATTGCAGGAGACAAAGCAATCTAACAAGGGTCTCAGAAGACTTTGACAGGCGGAAAGCCGAATTAGAAGGAAGACAGCATGGAGAGGAGTCGGCATATGGGGAGAGCTCAGTGGGGTTAGGAGGCTTGAATTTGCTCTTTGCTCTTAGGAAAATTTCTTCCTCTGCCTGGTCCTCAGGTGATCTGATCTCTAAGGTGCTTTCCGGGTCTATACTGGTGAAAATTTGACTTTAAAGAGTGTTTTAAGAGCTGAATGAATTACTTTTTATTGAAAAAAACAATATGTTTTCAATAAGCGAGTATTTATTTTCTCTCTCTTCCACCCCACCTTCGAAATAAGACAAAAAGACAAATAAAGCTCTGGTAATGAATGTGTCATTAAGCGAACTCTCCTCTGCTGCTGGCCTGCAGACCTCTTCCTAGGCTCCTAGAGGAATTAGACAATGCCTTTGCAGAGTTGTTCATTAGCTCTCATCTGGTTACTCAAAACAGTCTGGAGCAAAGTCCCAAGAGAGGGGGAAACAGTTAAATATAATCCCCTCCAGGCAGCGCTGCTAATTAAGGACCCATCTGTTTGGCTCTCCTGCTGGGGGGAGGTACTAGCCTAAGTCATACCATAGATTACTGGGGAAAGGAGCCCAGAAGCAGGTAGGGACCACCGAGGTTTGCAGAGACTCTGTCCAATGTTATCTCCAAATGAGTAGCACATATAGACCTAGGGGCAGAAAAAAAGGCTCGGGACCTTGGGGAAGGCTTGACTTCCTATCTCTGCTTCAGCAGCACCCACGCTGATAAAATGGAGGAAAAGCTGGCTCCATTCAGGGCCAGGCAAGCACACATCCTGGTGCTTTAACATGAACAGAATAAGGTAGGAGAGGAAAGTAAGGCTCCAAACTATTGAACTGTTCAAAGTCAAACAGCTATTGTGTCAGAATGGAAACTCAAAACCAGCCCTTCCTGGCACCTGACCCGGTTCCTTTCTCTGGTTCCCTTACTATCTCGGGCACAATTAGGGACAAAAATGAATTCACACAGATCGACAGGGCAGAAAAAACTGGATTAGGTCCTGCCTGGCAGGGCAGCAAGAGAGATGTTGTTCCTAGTGAAAGACAATCTGAATATCTTTGAGCAGTAGTAACTAAGCTGAAGCCCCAAATGGCAAAAATCCGCATTCATATATATACATCCATTTGTTGTTCAGTCGTGTCTGTCTCTTTCTTGGCAAAGACACTGGAGGGATTTGCCATCTCCTCCTCCAGAATATACGCATCCACACATATGTATATAGGTATGTGCGCGTCTGTGTGTTTATAAATATGACAAGGAAAGCAGCCGGTTTTTGGCCACACTCTGTATCCATCACAGACAGTAGTAGAGTCCAGATTTTGTCTATGCATTATGATGATTATTGCTTTAAGTGTGGCCACTAGGAAAGAGAAAGAAAAAGCAATTATAAAAAAGAGAGAGAATGGGGATTTTAAATAGGATGTAATTAGAAAGACAAAGACATTGAAATGGCTTAGCCAGGAGTAAAGAAATTTAAGAGTGACAACTGTATCTGAATTTAAGTGTGTACGTGTGATCTAATGTGGGATGCTAACACATTGTTTTAATCTCTACAAGTCCTCTTCGAAAACAAAGGACCACCGCAACCAACAACAATCTCAACAGGAGAGCATAGAAAGTTTATAATATAGTAAGGAACAAGAATAGGAACAAGAAACAGGGATACTATGATCCAAGAAAACACTGAAGGACTTGTGATGAAAAATGCTATCCGTCCCCAGAGAAGGAAGTGCTGGTATCTGAATATGACTGAAGCACACTTTTTTTCCCCCTTTATTTTTCTTGAAGATTTTTGTGTGTGTGCCTTTTTTCATTCACGGGATGACTAATATAGAAATGTGTTTTGTATGACTACACATGTATAACCTGTATCAATTTGCTTGCCTTCTCAATGAGAGCAGTGAGGAGGGAGGGAGGGAGAGAATTTGGAACTTGAAATTTTAAAAATGAATGTTAAAAATTGTTTTTACATGTAATTGGGGGGATAAAATACTAAACAACCCCCCTAAAAAAGGAACAAGAAAGAATTTCTTGGTGGCATAAATGACTGACCACTCAGACTCCCAACTGAAAATAAAGAGCCTACAGGCATCAAGAAATGACTCTGAGGATTTAGGGCAGGATTTGGGATAGACAGCTGTGACTTGTTCCACTCAACCCTAGTGAGAGACTCAAGAACAAAGTAGGTCCCTATTGCTATAAAGGTTAAATATAAATATACACATAAATAAACAAACCTTCCTCTGTTTGGCATTACTTTCACACACATGTTGTAACCTAGGGCTGGCAAATTCAAATTTAAACTTGTCCACTAACCATATATAAAAGTCCCTGCTTGCCCCCATGATGACTTAGTTGTTAAAATGTAATGTTATCCAAGTTTTATTGTATTTTAAAATTTATTTTCTTGAATAGTTCCCAATTACATTTTAATCTGGTTGGGTGCTTGACACTTCAGCAATCTCCCTCTTTGCTAGATTTTGCCTCTTCCTTCCCTTCACATGCAATATATTTTAGCCAAATTGGTTTATTTGGTGAATGAAGCCCTCTACTGCTTCAAGGCTTTTGTCCTGGCTGGGTCCTATGCCTGGGCATCCTTCCTCTTGATCTCTGCCTTCTAGCATCCTTTGCTTCCTTTAATGATCAGCTCACAAGCTACCTTCCTTACAAAGCCTTTCTCTGTCCTCAAATCATATATACATGTTATATGTATATAAATATGTATGTTTGTGCGTGTGCATAGGTATATACATGTATGTATATCTATATATACTTAATTCATGTTATATCTATATATTTGTGTATGTGTGTAGACAATCTATTACATTGATATGCAATTAATATGTCATATTAATGTAATATATTATCATGTGTTTCCATAATACATAATATACGATATGTGCACATACTTATTATTATGTATAATATGTAACATAAATAATATTGAGTATACATATAGAATTTTTATCATATATATTTATATAGTATAATATATAAACATTAACCTTATATATGTTGAGTATATATGATTTTATATGTAACCTATAAAATAATATGATATGTGTATATATTCAACATTATATGTAATGTATACATATGTATATTAATATAATGTTATATACATAAATTGCATGTGTGTATGACTGTATATTACATATACATATATACAAGATAACACCATCTGAAGGCACCTTCCACCTTCTAATCATCTGTATTTGTCAACTGGGCCCCTCTCTTCCACTCTTGCTCTACCTGGTCCTATTCCCCAATGGTTAGAAAAATCATCCCCCCCCCAATCACTGTCCCTATCCCAGTGATACTGAATCAGCCCCAGCCAAGGACTAAACCCTTACCAACCCAGGCTGTATGATCACTCATTCTCATTCACCCCAGCTCCAGACACCATTGTCTCACTCCAAATCCACCTGCCACTCTGACTGTGCCCTCTGGAACTCCCACTATGTGATTAACAAACTTCTTTTCTCTTTTTTGGGCATCCTCCTCTCTTCCTTGCTAACACCTTCACCTGGTGTCTCCCCATTCAAATTAAACTCTTTCAGTCTAGGGATTCCTTTGTACTTTGTAATTGTATCCCTAGCACCTAGAACATAATAGGTGCTTACAAAAGGTTCCTAATAAATGCTCATTGATTGACTGGCATCATCTACTCATTTCTCCTGCAATGTTTCTTGTTTGCAATGTACTGTAGCTTTCTCACTACCCACCGTGTGCTTTGCCATAGGCTTCTGGGTGATAGTATCAAGCCCTGGAACACTGAAGTATCTTAAATGAAATCCATAATCTCTCCAGAGAGTTTGGTCCAATTATTCAAATGGGAAATGGGAGAAGTCAAAAGGATGAAGAATATGTATGATCCAGACTTTACTATGGACAACCTATATAGGACTTATGCATAAGTAGAGATAGGAAAGAGAGAGACAGAGACAGAGACAGAAACAGAAACAGAGAGACAGACACAGAAAGAGACAGACAGAGACAGACACAGAGAGAGGGGGGGGAAGGGAGGGACAGAGGAACGGAGGGAGGGAAGGAGGGAAGGAGAGAGATGTAGATAAACAGAGGCTGTTGATAAGACAATTCAAAGGGCCCAGAACAGGCTGGATTGTTTCAGAATTTTGCCCTGTTCTTTTGATCATCTCAAGTTTCCCTGGAAACAATCATCTTTTTACTACCATTTTTGGTAACATTATTTGGCTCCAAGGTACAGAACGCCGACGTCTCTGAGATGAAGACTACTCACTTTTACTGCCCCCTATGGTAATGTCTGGTTCTCTGGTTCTTTAAAGATTACAAAGTGCTTTCCTCACAATACTTGCAGAGTAGGTAGTGCAAGGACCATGCCTCCCATTTGGCAGATGAGGAAACTGAGGCTTGTTGATATAAAGTTAATTGCTGGAAGCCAAAAAGCTAATCAGCAGCAGAGCCAAACTTCAAAGCCAGGTGTCCTGCCTCCGTATCTCAAGGTTCTTTCTTCTCTGACCAATCCTTCCTGACCTAGATGGACATCCTCTAAGTAAGGCTGGGAACTAGATCTAGGCCATGATGGGTCACACATGGACCATTTCTATTTTTAGCTTCTCCAATGGTGTTAGAGCAGTCAGGCAAATGAGTACTACCCAGGGCCTGAACGGAATGAGGGCAGAACTGCAATAAGTCAGGGAGAAGACAGCCCCGAAACTCACCAAAATAGAAACCAAGGCTCACAGCCAAAGTCCTGGCCTTTTTTAGGCTCTTCGTGCATCTGCTATCAGGTGATGAAGCGTGAGATCACGAGGCAGGTGGGAAACGGGGTGGGTGGCCTGAAACAGTAACTCCAATAAGCCTGGGAGTTTTGGGTTATATCTTTTTAATTAAAATTTGTTTTCAATTAATAAGCATTTATCTTCTCTTCCTTATACATCCCCTCACCAACTGGGAAAAAAGAAAAGGCCAATTAAAAGATTCTTACAACAAATATGTACAGTCAAGTAAAACACAATCCCACATTGGCCATGTCCAAAAATGTATATCTCTCTCTGCACCCTGAGTCTCCCACCTGTCAGCATTCATCATCATCATCAGTTCTCAGGAATCATGATGGTTCCTCGTGCTAATTAGAGTTCTTAAATCTTTCAAGGTTGTTCAGTTTTACAACAATTTTGTGGTAGTGTGCATTGTCTTCAGGGCTCTGCTCACTTAACCTAAAAAAAACTGAAATGGACAGACTCAAAAGGGAAGAGAAAGAAGCTTTCCAAACATCTCAAATTACATTGTAAGTTTAAAAGACCAGGACTGTGTTGAATGAGTCTGCTTGACTGAGTATCAGGAGGGTCCTGGGTTTGAATCCTAGGTTCTCCTGGGGTGGACATTGTGGGTAATATAGTGCAAGGAAATTAGAAGCGGAAGATGGTGGGAGAAAATGAAGAAACCCGGGAAGACTTCCCTCAGAAAGAGGCATCTAAGTTGATTCTTGAAGAAAACCCAAGGTGTTCAGAGATGGAGGTGAGGATGGAGGCAGAGTGTACAAAGGTGTGAAGAGAGATGGTGCCTAGTGGGGCTCAGGGAGCACACTGGGATATCCCACACAACCACAGAATCATAGAACCCAAGAGTTAAAAGGAACTTCGGTGAATATGTCATCTATTCACCCAACCCACACAATCCCGAAACATAAATTGGGGAGTCATTCACATGTAGATTATAAGATCACTAAGAGAAAGTGGAGAGAAGAAGAGCAAGACCAGAGTTTTGGGAAGACCCATCTATAATAGGCAGGAAATAGATGGGGATCCTACAAAGGAGAGTAAATGGATAGGTAGGAGAACCGAGAAAGAATGCCCCAGAAATTAAGAGAGAAGAGATTTTCCAGGAAGAAGAGATGGTTGAAAGTGTCAAAAACCTGAGAGAACAAGGAGAATTATGAGTGGGAAAAGGCCATTGGACCAGCCTTTAAAACATCATTTGTAACCTTAGAGAGAGCACACTCCTTCAGTTGGGTCATGGGCTCAGAAACCAGACTGCTTGGGGATCTTGGGGAAAATCATTTTCTCTCTCTCTAAGCGTGAGTTTCCTCATTTCTCTTGTTAAATGATGATTGTACCCACACGACTGGCTTGTTCTGGGAACAGCTCTTTGTAAATGCTAGGGTGCTAGGGTAAAGACCTCTCACCAAGTGGGAGTGATCTCTAAATGTCTGAGATGTTAAAAAAAAATCACATCAGCAAAACATTTTTAAAATGGAAACACAATGGGCCCTGAACACAAAGAATAAAAGTGAGCTTACTTGTTGTTCATTTTCAGTTGTGTTCATCTCTCCATGACCCAATTTGAGATTTTCATGGCAGAGATACTGAAGTGGTTTGCCATTTCCTTCTCCAGATCACTTTACAAGTGAAGAAACTGAGGGAGAGTTAAGTGACTTGCCATGGATCCCACAGTTAATAAGTGTCTGAGGCTGCATTTGAACTCAGATTTTCCTGACCCCAGACCTGGCACTCTAACCATTGAGCCACCTAGCTATAATTAAATGACTTTGAATTTGGAGTCAGAAAACTTGGGTTCAAATCTTCCTCTGTAACTTACTATTTGTGTGATCTTGGGTGAGTCACATGACCTCTCTGTGCCACAGTTTCCTCATTTGTAAAATAAGAGAGTTGGACTTCGTTGCCTCTAAAGTCTTTTCTAGCTCAAAATCTACAATCTTATGAACTATCAAACTCACTGGTCCTGTTTTCTCCTTCATGAAAACAAGACCTTTAGATTACCTAAATTCTCAGATAGCTCCTGATTCCAAACCCTAATGCCTACAATCTTCAAGAACGACAGAAAGCTTTGATTCACTGGGTCCTTTCCCCATTGCCTGAAAACCCTCCTGTAATATTGCTGTCTAAATTTGTTCTTAGATCCTTCAGCTACCCTAAGGTATCAAAGAGGGGTAAGAGATTAAAGTCATCTGTAGTTAGGAATTGTTTTGCCTGGGGCAAGTGGGAACTGAAATGCATCTTCACTATTGGGGAGATGACTGTAGAACCTGAGGGACAGGCCAGGATAGTCAAGAATTCATTTCTATATATGTGTTGTTACCCCCCTTTAAATTTGTCTCCTTAGGGCAAAACCCCAGTAGCCCTACCCTAGTTTATGCGCCATTCATATGTCTTTAAAAGCAAAGCCTAAAAGCTAAAGGAAGGAACTCCTGGAAAGTGGGGTTTCAGGCATCAGCCAATGGGAAGAAGAGGGATGGGGAGTAGGGGGATGTTTGTGGAAGAGAACAATGCCACATGCTATTGTCAAGGAAGATAAAGGACAGAGAAAAGTTTACTGGATTTAGCCATTGGTGATCTTGGAATGAGTGGGTTCGGCAGAGCTGTCCAGCTGATATCCCAGCTACAAAGGATTACGGAGTAAATGGGTATTGAAAAAGTGAAGGCTGTCAGTGTAGACTACACTGTCTATTTTTAGCTGAGAAAAGGAGGGGATAGATTTAAGATTGGGACAGTCTTCGGGGATATGCTATTTGTTTTTAGGATGGGATCTATAGGCAGTGAGAAAAGGAATCTGAAGAGAAAGAGATGAAAAATGAGAAAGAGGTAGATGTTTGGGTAGTGGCATGTAGGGACAGCTGTCAATTCTTCCAGTGAAAATCTTTGGCTGGTAACATCACCTCAGTCAGCCCCAAATCACCTCAGTAACGTAAGTAGACTTGGTGACCTTTGGCTTTAAGTCCTGTTCCTATGGAAAATGGTAATATTCATTCTACATGGCTCAAATACTTGTTGATTGATTGTCCTTTGTTCTCCAAGAGAGCCAATGACACAATGGGGTGATGTCTTGACTTACACAGATTGGATTTCAGTGAGGCAGAGTTGCACAGTCATTAACCTCACTCTCTCCCAGGTTATTGAAGACCAGTGGTGGGACAAAATTCAGCATGACTGATGATGGCCCAGGATGAAGTGGAAGATGTCTGGTCTGTGACATCTGACCAAGTTCTAAGCACTACACACAACCTGCTTTGGCTCCCTTCATGGCCGTTGGAAAAAATGTTCTCATCAATCCACTCCTCTGGGAGAAGTCTTCACATGCCTGATTGAAATCAAAGGAGCAACTGTCAATTGGGTGCCTGGGCTGTACACGGCACTAATAACATTAGCACAGTACCTGGCACTTACGAAGTATGTACTAGATGATTTTTCCTTTACTCTGCTGCTTTTTGGCAGTTAGTATGGCTCTCCCATTCACTCTCCTGCTCTCTCTTTTTTCCTTAAAAATAAGTCTTTGCAGGAAACAGAAGACATCACAGATTAAAAACACAGAATATTCAAACCAGAAGGGACATTAGAGAGGACCTAGGTCACCCCTTCATTTTATTTTATTTTTTATAGAAAGCATGTTTAATAATTTAAGGGAACAAATTGTTCTCAAGTAGTTTAGAAGAACTATATGTCAATATTTGATAGGTGTACAATTAACATAATAATGAATCATCCTCACCTATTCTCTTAAAATCTCCTAAAAGACTTTTAGATAATATTATGTAAACTTATTTCAAATGTCTTTGCATCCTTAGAACTAATCAGATAATTTTGCTTATAATATTCTATGATGCAGAAGTTTTGATAATTCAGCCAAGCCCAAACTTTCGTCCTTAACACTCATGACTGAATCACTACACATGAATGAGAATTTACAGTACATCTATTACTTAAAGGATCTCTGCCCACTATCCCATACATCTGGTATCAACATAACAGGATATAGAATTCAGTGGGTTTGAGGCACTTGAGGAGTTTAGATTGGTAAGGGAGCCAGTTAAATCCATGGGGCCAGGATAATTATGCTGGGTCCAAATTCACTGTCATTTCTGAAAATCAGAGGTAGATCAACAGTCAGAAAAGTTAGAAGCTAAATTAGGGGACTAAAATGTCTAGGGTCTACAATATTAGGACCATACCAGGGATGAGGGAACCAAGGTGGCAGAGAAGGTAGGAAGATAAAGCCAAGTAACACATGCTCCAAACAGAAAATGCTCCACAGAAATAATAACAGTAGGTGGGCAGAGCCAAGATGGTGGTGTAGAAGCAGCAAAGTTTTGTAGCTCCCACACAGCCACCCTAAATACCCATAAAATATGACTCTAAACAAATTTTAGGGCTCCCAAAGTCACAAAAATACAGAAAACACATCTCTCGCTGAAGGCAGCTTGGCAGGAGGGGCTCATCGCGGCAGGCTGGGAGCTGAGGCCAGCCCAGCCCAAAACCAAAACCATGGCCAGGCCCCAGGGTGGACGAAAGGAGCCTAGCTGCAGCATGAGTCTACCCGGGAGAGCAGATCTACAGCACCTGAAGCAATCTCCACATATATCAAGGCAGGAAAAAGAAGGATTGGAGAAATGTCAGTGAAAGTCAAGCTTTCAAGCTAAATTTGGGGGAGGAAAAGCAGTTCGGCTAATCTGCCCCCAGGGCAAGGAAGCAGCGGGGTAGGGCAGGATCTGTCCTCCACCAGGCTGCTTCAGAGCTCCTGGCCTGCAGAACTGTAGGGGGGCTGAGACAATTGATCAGGGCCAAGGGCTCTTGCATTGAGCAGCCTGGATCCAGATCATGGTCTTGGGTGGTGGTCCTGGGGCGTGCTTTCAGCAAGCCAAAGATGGTGGGGCCTGTAGCAGCCCCCCCCCAATAGCTCCAGCAGCTCTGAAAACCCCAGAGATTTGGGACAGAGCTTTCCCTCCTGGAAGCAGAGTTCCACAGACCTAAAAAAACCAACCAATTAATCAACTGGCCAACATGAGGAAAAGTAAGCAAAATAAGAACTGCAATAAAACTCTAGAATCCTTTTTTGTGGACAAAAAGGATCAAAGCATGGAAAAGGAGGAAGACAACACACTCAGAACTGCTACATCAAATGCTTCCAAGACACCCGAAGATTGTCTACAAGCTATAGATCAACTGAAAAAGGACTTTGTAAAACAAATAAGAGAAGTGGAGGAAAAATTGGGAAGAGAAATGAAAATGATGCAAGAAAATCATGAAAAGAGAGTCAACAGCCTGACTGAAGAAAATAAAACTTTAAAAAATAGATTAACTCAAATGGCAAAAGAGACCCAGAAAGCTAATGAGGAGAAGAATGCCTTAAAAATCAAATTTTCCAGATGGAAAAAGATTCTCAAAAGCTTTCTGAAGAAAATAATTCCTTCAGAATTAGAGTGGAGCAAGTGTAAGCTAACGACTTTATAAGAAACCAAGACACTATTAAACAGTTACAAACAAATGAAAAATGAGAAAGCAATGTGAAATATCTCCTTGAAAAAACGACTGACCTGGAAAATAGATCCAGGA
>JAQQSW010018283.1:0-11279 GCA_028646575.1 Pseudocheirus occidentalis | reverse complement strand
AATTAATTTTCAACGTTTCACTGTCACTTTCACTGACCATTTAATCCTGGTTTGGTGGATGTGAAGATTCCCTCAGGTGCAATAGATCTCTGAAGTCCACTCAAGCTGCGGCTTTGGAGGCTCACTCTTTCTAGCTGCCCTGGGCCCTGTCCTGGCCTGGCTGTGGTTTTTGGCTGGGCTGGACTCTGCTCCAGTGCGAGCTGCCCCTCTCCCTTCCCGTTCCTCTAGCCTTGGCAGATGTGGAGGTACTGGAGGCTGTAGATTCTCTCATTTGCAGACTGGCCACGGCGCAGGGGGTCTTGGCTCAGCACAGCCCGGCTCTTTCCCACCGCCCCGGGCCTGGTCTTGGTCCTGCTTCCAGCTGGGCCAGCCTCCACTCCTGCCACAGTGATGAGCCCCTGCTGCCGATTTGCCTTCAGCAAGAGATGTGTTTTCTGTATTTTTGTGAGTTTGAGAGTCCTGGGCTTTGTTTGGGCTCACATTTTATGGGTGTTTAGGGCAGCAGTGTGGGAGCTGTGGGAGGTTGCTGCTTCTATGGGGCCATCTTGGCTCCATCCCCTGTCTCATAGTTTCTTTTTGGAAGTGCAAATAAATTTGAAAAAGAGTCTGTATTTTTGTTTTGTTCATTCCAATTCGAGAAAAAACATTTCATGGATCAACTGATAATCTTTGGATATATCTATCATGTTGGACTAAGGGAAAATATCTAATATGATAATTATGTTCGGGTTATGAATCAATATGTCTTTGAAAAAAATCAGAAAATTAAGAAAGTCTTACACTAGTTCAAAAAAGTTTACAAACTGTATCTACAAATGTCTTGATAATTGTTGTCTTCAATAATGCCCATTCAGGTGGACAAAGGGGAGGATAGCAATCAATGTGAAATTATTCAAGAAAGTGTAATACAAGGGAACAATCACTTGTAGAGTATTCAGAACTTTTACAGATGTATATCAGAAATGTATTCTTCAAGGACAGAAGCAGAATACAGAGCTATAATCATCAAACTAATCTTGTAATAGATAAGGAATTGAGGGTTTGATCAATAGATTAGCACATGCCATACAGAATCTAGTTTTTGACCAACCCAAAGATCTAATATTTGGGAGCAAGAACTCACTATTACAGAAAAAAAATATTTTGGGAAAATTGCAAAGCACTCTGGCAAGACAATGCATAGAACAAAATTATATATGATGTGCAAAGATAAGTTCAAAACAGTTACAAGATTTAGACAAAAGGGATGATATCATAAGCAAATTGTGAATGCATGATAAAAAAAATACCTGTCACATCTGTAGATAAAGGAGAAGTTGAACAAACAGGAAATATAGATCACATGAGGAAAAAGGGATAATTTTTATTGTATTAAATTTTAAAAAATAACCAAACAGTTAACTGTACAAGTAGTCAAAATTTGAAGAAAAGCAGAAGACTGAAGAAAAAAATTTACAATTTTCTCTAATGAAGGTCTCATTCCACAAACATATAGGTAAGTGTATCACATATATAAAAGAGTCATTTCCCAATTGACAAATGGTCAAAGGATATAAATAGAGAATTTTCAGAAGATTAAACCAAAGCTATCAATATTCATATAAAATTCTCTAAATAACTAACAGAAATGTAAATTGAAACAACTCTAATGAACCACTTCACACCCATCACCTTGGTTAGTGTGAGAAAAAAGAAAAATTACAAATGTTGGAGGAAACATAGAATGTTGCTATACTGATATATTATTAGTGGAGTTAATGGCTAAAGCATTCTGGAGAAATATTTAGAATGATGACCAAAGGGCTACAAATCTATGTGAACTCTTTGACCTGACAATAACATTATTAGGTCTATAACCTAGAGAGAGAAAATAAGTGGTAGAAAGTATCCATATGTACAAAAAACATTTATAGCAGTTCTTTCTGTGTAGCAAAGAACTCAGAACTGAGGGGATGCCCATCACTTGGCTAATAGCTGAACTGGTTGTAGTATATGAGTATGAAAGAATTCGTTTTATAAGAAATAATGAAGGAAATGGTTTCAGAAAAAGAAAACAGAAACAAAACAAAAACCTGGGAAGATCTACTGGACTGATATAGAATGAAATGGGCAGAAGCACGAAAATATTCTGCAGAGTAACAACATATATGCACATACATACATATGTCTATTTCTAAATATCACACCTTCAGAAAGCATACAGTATAGGAAGAAGATAAGAAAAACATACAGATAATCATTACAAATGAATAATAAGTGCTTCACAGAAAGAAAATAAAATATTTTAGAAAGGTTTACTGTGTGAGCAAAAGGTCATTCTTACCTTGGGAGAAGAAAGTTTTCCATGAAGATTTTGTGATAAAATTGAAATAAAAACATGAAGATTGTTTACATGTAAACAAATATGAAAATTTCATGCACTGGTTAGGGAGATTTAGGGGGAGCATAAAACATATTCTTGGAAGAGGAGATTGGCTGAAATATAGAGTAGTACATGGAGAGGAGGTAAGGCTAGATAGATAGCATTATAGATTCAGAGATATATCACACCTTAGAGATCTTCTATTTCAGTTCCATCATTCCATAAATAAGGATTTTGAAATTTAGAAATAGTAAATAATTTGCCCAACATCCCAGGTGTAGGAAATAAAAGAATCAGATTCAAAGGAATGTCCTTGCTCCAAATCTAAAGCTCTTTACTTTGTGTTGCAACAATGATATCACTTTGTAAATAGTTTTGAATTCCATATGCAAAACTTTACAATTCCTTTGGGATATATACTAGTAACATATCACAATGAAATTTAAAAAGAAGATTATTTTGTTTTATAGGAGGAATAGATTAAAGTAGGGAGAAAAGAGATGTAAAAATACCAGTATCACAAGTCTCTATTAATTAAAAGAAGGTTACTCTAATTTAATAGTAATCATCATTTTGCTCAAACATTTCTGGACTCTATTCCTGCCAAACTGGTGCATTTATTTATTTATTTTTACTTACATACACTTCCTATCTTCATTTTGTCTAGAATCACAAAAATAACAACTTATACAGACCTGATGGTGATTATTATCATTACAATCATTATTATTGTAGTATTACTACTACCAAAATAACTAACATTAATATATCTCTCACTATATATCAGGAATTCTGCCAAGCATTTTACAGCTACCCTTTGATCCTTGCAATAATCCTGAGAGAGAAGCATTATTATAATACCTACTTTATAGTTAAGGAAACAGGTAAACAGAGATTAAGTGTCAGTTGCTAGTAAGTTCATGAGGCTGGATTTCAAATTCAAGTATTTTTGACCTCCAAGTCCAGTACTCCACTGTACCACCAAGCTGAATTTTCTCCTTCCTTCTCTGTGGCTCTTGGGATTTCTCATTTATTTTAAGACTAAGAACAACCACAGCCTTCTTTATTAGGTATTCCTTGTCAACACAGTTGCTATTTTTTTTCTTTAAGGTTGCCTTTTATCTATTTTATAAGAATTTTGAATGTATCTATGTATACCAAATTTTCCCTTTAAATATATAGTCTACTTGATAGAAGTTTTTTTTTCACTTTTGCATCCCTATATCCTCACTGACCGTGCAGTCAAAGTCCTTCTAGTCTTTAAAGTTGGGCACTGCTGTTACACATCTGAGAATATGAGGGCCATCTCCACAACATGAGGAAGCAGTGAATGAAGAGTTAAATGAATGGTCTGACCCATTGTACAAGATAATTATTGGAACTTAAAGAATTGCTCCTATTCTCTATTATTCATGTGGTCTTCTATAACTATAACATTACAAGAAGACAGGTAAAATGAACTTTCAAAGATGACAGCATCTGTGGAATGTTAGTAGCAATCTTAAAAAAGAGAATGTTAGAAAAGAAAAAAGATAGATGTAGAAGTCAACTTAGAGGTTGGCCAATCCATTTTACTACCATATGAGAAAAATGAGTCTTATAAATATATGGTGATTTTCTGGCATCATAAATATTCCTGGGATATCCATGGTTAGAACCCTGGACTCCTGCTTCTTCTTATTTCAGTGCTGTTTTCAACAAATCATAGCTTCTCTTATAAAGATGCTTAATTTCCCCCCTTGAAAGATGTTGAATCAATCAATTTTTGTCCTATCATCAAATCTCTTGGTTAGAAAAGAGCAAACTTTCACTGGGGATGAAGTAAGGGAGGGGGAGACAAAACTTGACATTTCAGCATAGTGATAAATACATTTCATAAAACTCACTATCATAAGGACCATGTTGTAACTACATGGTAATTCTATTGGAAAAATGATAATTATGTGTCAAGTTGCATTAATGTTCCTGCATTTTCTCCTGAGTATTTGGTAATTAAGTTGTCACTGGCTAGTATATAGCAAAAACCACTTTCATCGAAGTCTTTTTAGCAGGGGGAAAATCCCTAACTGGCATGTTATCTCATCTAGATCCACTAGAGGGAAGACAACAAGGACATTTCAGCTATAACATGAACTGCTCTTTCTGAAGCTGGAAGAAAATTACAGATCTTTGAACGCTTAGGGATATTGGAGAAAATGTTATTAGAATCAGGTTTGAATATGAATATGTCTAACCATTCAGATAAAAACACTGGGTAGTTATTTTATTCAGTGAGAAAAAATAAGAATTTTATTTTCAAATAGTAAATGGATGGTACAAAATATCTTTGTTAAACAGTCATGGAAAAATAATTCTTTTAGAAGCTATGAACAGTACTTTTCATAACATGAGTGTAATAAGGTTTGACTATATCTAGAAGTTGGCAGATGTTATCAATTTAATTGCTTACAAATAGAATCACAAAATATTATAGCAGGAAGAAATCTTATAAATCGATTGGGCTTAAGTCCTTCATTTTACTGACAAAGAAATGGCTGTCCAGAGAGAAGTAGTTTCTGAAAAGTGACATGCCAAATTATTAGAAGAAAGATTTTATTAATGTAGAACACACACAATGAACTGGAAATACTTGGGAAACAATTCAGGAAATCTTGGTTCCAGCAAATTCTGTAACACAAATTTATACTATTTAAGACTTAGAAGTGACCTAAGAGATTTATGTCAGCTTCTTCATTTTGTATAAGAGAAAATTAAGACCTTGAATAACGAAGGGTTTTGCCCAAAATTATGCAAGTAAGAAACAGAGGTAGAATGTTAATTAATATCATGTAACTCAGTTCATGTGTCCTCACAGGAAAGGGAAGAAGGAAGGCAATGGTCATTTATTAATCCCCCACAGTACGCTAAGCATTATTCTTGACTCTTTACCAATAATTTCTCATTTAGTCCTCATGACAATCTGTAACATAGTGAGTATTAGCCTCCCCATTTTACAGCTGAGGAAGTGGAGGTGGACAGAAGTTAAATGATGTGTCCAGGATCTCATGTGTAGAAAGTGTTTGAGGATGTATTTAAACATATATAGCTTGATTCCAGGATTGGTGCCCTATCTACCATGCCAAAATGATGCCTCAGTAATGATTACAGATACCCTTCTTGTCTATCTGAAATGAGGATTCAATCTTCGTTTCTTCCTATATAATTAAAAAAAATCAATACTATAAAATGAAAGGGACTGTTCATGGTAGCTCATTGGTGTAGGATACTCCCAGAGCAGAAATTTGTTCTACTGATAGAATTCAGCAACACATTATTACATTAGTCTAAGATAGTTGCATGAGACACTTATAAGCTAAATGTCTTATCCAAAGTTGCAAAATCAGTATATACCAAAGGCATGACTTTAACTTGTATCTGTTTTATTTTTTCCTTTTTGGAGGGGAGAAGGCAGGGCAATTTGGGTTAAGTGACCTACCTAAGGGCACATGACTAGTTTTGTGTTAAGTGTCTGAGACTAGATTTGAACTCAGGTCCTCCTGACTCCAGGGCCAATGCTCTATTCACTGTGCCACCTAGCCACCCCTTAACTTATATCTTCTTAAGTCAATGCCATGCTATCACTTTCGTGTACAACATGACTCAAAGGATTTTTT
Organism: Pseudocheirus occidentalis; assembly: GCA_028646575.1. Classification (NCBI taxonomy): domain Eukaryota; kingdom Metazoa; phylum Chordata; class Mammalia; order Diprotodontia; family Pseudocheiridae; genus Pseudocheirus; species Pseudocheirus occidentalis. Next base: position 5,264 of record JAQQSW010018283.1, on the reverse strand, counting down.
TTTTTGAATATAACAATTAGAATGGTTTGACCCCGGGGGCTAGGATTACATACTTTTTCCTTCAGGGGCTGCTCTGGAATCTGGAGTCATTCTGGTGGTCTAGATTGAATAGTGTACTGGGGGAAAACCTGTCCTCTAAAGACAATGGTTAGGAGCCTTTATTTTATACCTTGTGTTATACTTAGATTATTTTCCATTCGTGTTGTAAAAAATACACCATGTATTTTTTAGAAGAATAAATCCTCTTTATACAATACTATCAATGCCTTTCACAATACTTTAGATGTAGTAGTCTTTTAATAATTTTTCTTTTAATTGAAGTACCTTAGTCCGATGGAGTGATGTATTAGGAAAAAAACTGAACCTGAAGTCAGGTAATCTGCATTTATCAATAATTCTTAGTTACATGACTTGGGGTAAGCCACTTAAAACTCCCTGAGTAATCATTCATTCATTTACTCAACAATCATTTATTAAGCACATGTTATATTCCAGAAACTATGCTAAATGATGTGGATTCAAAGAAAAAGCATAATCTTATTTTTAAGTGCTTATTATATTCCAGACAATGTAAAGAAAGCAAAGTCCCTGCCCTCAAGGAGCTCACAGTCTAATGGTAGAAACGAAATGAAAACATTTATATCCAACCAGTAAAGATACAGGCTAAATTGGAATGAATCAACAGAGGAAAGCCAGTAGAATGAAAAACTGTAAGGCCTTTATGTAGCTGATATTTAAATGGAGGACAACATATATGAATCAGAATGTTAAAATCAACCAATAAATTCAAGGTAGGGGATAAAGAATGACCTTATAGGAGTTATTATTTCTGTTGATTTCTTAAATGGAGCTAGATGACAAAATTTGGAGGTTGAAAGCAAAAACATTCTAAGCAAGGGAAACGACAGCACAATGACATGGGAATAGATGATGGGAGTATTGTGTTCAAGGAAGAGAAGGTAGGTCAAGAAGGCCTGACCCCAGCGATAGAATACAGGATTGCAAACATAGAAAAGATCTGATTTATAGAAAACTATAGTGTTACAAAAAGAAATCTATGCACGCTATATAAATGACCTAAATCTGGAATGTAATGGGAAGCCAACAGAATTTGTTAAACAGCGGCATGAAGTGGTCTGACATGTTTGGTTTGGTTTGTTTGTTTTTGGAAAATAACTTTTATAATTTAGTGAATCCACTAAAGTAGGGCATCTCTTAAGGCAGGGAGATAAGCCGGAAGACTAGTGCGATGATCCAGGAAAGTTGGGATAAGGGTCTGGACTAAGATGGAGTCTGCATTACTGGATGACATGTGATATTTTTAGGTACTCTAGAGAAAAAAAATCAAAATTTGCAAATTGATTAGATACCTAGAATGAGGGAGAAAGGAAAAGAAAAGATATTACCAGGTTTGTGAATCTAGGTGACTAGAAAATTGTTAGGGTTTTCAATAAGGCCAAGTTAATTCAGATGAGGAGATTCTTTTGGCGGAAGGATAATGCTTCCTGCTTTACACATGTTCAGTATGAGATGCCTATGAGACAAATTTATTTGACATGTGAAGAAAAAAAAGTATTCGGCAGTATGAGCTAGTGCTCAAAAGTAGAACTTGATCTAGATATGTAGATTTTGGTGTCGTCTCCATAGAGATAATACATAAATGCTTTGAAACTTCACTCACACATAGTGAACATGCAAGTATAAAGGTCCTTCAAAAGGTACTGAAAAGGAAAACTCCCATAAGAAGGAGGAGAATTAGGAGCTGAAAGAATATACACACACACATACATATATATGTATGTATGTATACACATACATATATGCACATGTGTTTGTATATGTCTGTCTGTATGTATATGTTTGTATATGTCTGTATATGTATATGTATGCATATGTATACATGTATATGTGTGTGTGTGTATATATATATATATATACACACACACACAAAGAGAGAGAGAGAGAGAGAGAGAGAGAGAGAGAGGATAGTAACACAATATATCTCAAATGCTGCAGATCCATACGGCTGAGGCTAAAATCTAAAATTCTCAGAAATATGCTATAGTTAGTAAGCAAGTCTAAGAAAATTAACATTTCAGAGATGTAGGATAAAGTGTATAAAACGTAATATCAGAATTGGTAGACGCAAGTTCACTGAGCAGAGGAAGTACTACAGTTGTGGTTTCCAAACATTACCCTCCAAGCCACTTTGAAATAATGTCTCAGTTAGAATTCTTGAGTGGTAGAGTCAACAAAAGATTAGGACAAAATATTCTTATAGCAGAAGATAACTTAGGAAGTTGAAGGAAGAGATCTGTGACAAAGAGGTAGGGACTGACTTGGATCCAATGCAACACCCGTGGTAGAATTTGGATGGTGGCAATAGCAGCAGCAGCTACAGATGCCTTCAGTCTGGAGGTAGTCAGAACAACTAATTAGAAAAAAATATTACAGGGGACTTCTCTGCTAGCAATAGACACATTGGAAAATGCATTGGTAATACCCATTTTGGGGTCACAGTTTAAAGGCAGAGAGGAACACTTTTTGTGATAAAGGAGCAAGGACCATGAAGAGCAGCATCACTCATTTTTTTCAAGGGAGTAGATGCCCTGAGAAGTATTCCTTCTGATCCTAAGGGAACAGTGCCCCTTGGGATAAATATTGATTTTGATCCCAAGGGAGCAAAAGTCCTCTCTAGGTAAGGAACAGAGTGCAGAATTAAAGAGCAGTGACCAAATGTTCCCTTAGATTACACCACACTGGAACTACCAACAATATCCAAATGCCCAGAACAAACTCTGAAAATTATACTACAAAAATGTCTGACACTTTGGACAATGGCTCTGTCACCCTTCATGGTGGTACCTGAGCTGAACTTAAACATAAAATTCAAAGTAAAGAAACAGAATGGAAAACTAGCAAAAAAAAGCAACATGAACTTGACCATAGAAAGCTACTGTGCTAACAAAGAAGATCAAGACAAACTCGGAAGAAGACAATGATGTCAAAACAGCTACAAATAAAGTGTGAAAGAACAAAATGGAATTGTACACAAGTCCAACAAAAATTACTGGAATTGCTAAAAACTTGTCTTTAAAATCAGATAAGAATGGGAGAGGACTCTGGGAAGATGGTGGAGTAGGTCAGAAAATTCCAAGCTCTCCAGATTTCCATCATAAATAAGACAAAATATTGTCTTAGGATGAATTCAGAGACACAAACACACAAACAAACAAGCCACAAGTTGGAGCAGAAAAGTTGTCCTCTGGAACAACTGGAGAAGATCCAAAGAAAGGTCCCAAGATGGAGGTTTGAACAGTGAAGTATAAGTACTTCCAGGCAAACTCTGCAGAAACAGTAAGTGATGAGCTCTAGGGGCAAAGTGGTTGGAAGTTAACTTCTACCTCAACCGCAGGAATTGTCACATCTGGGAAGTATGGGGAATCAGGGTCTGAGCAGGGGAAGATGGAGGGAGTCTCTGCTGACAAGGGATGGCAGGTCCAGCTGTGCTACTGAGATGTGGTCCAGGGCAAGAAGGAACCAGTGCACTCTGGTGAATGCAGAAGCAATGAGGGAGAGACATGGCTGGCTGTGGACACTTACCAGATAGCTGAGTTTTGAGTCACTTCCAGGTCAGAAGGGAGAACTGAAGGTTATAGTCACTAGAGTGCTATCAGAGAGCAAGAGCATTTCCAGCATAGTGTGACAGGGACTTCTAGCTGTGATTTACAAGGTGTAAAGAGTGCAAAAACAGCAGCATGAAGAACCTGAGGCCAGAGGCACCATCCTCCTTAACCCAGTATTAGAGGTGGTTATAATAATAAGCTCCTAAAAATGAGCAGGCAAAGGAGAAAGAAGTATACAATCAGAATAGAGAAGACTGGAATTCATCTTCAGAGGATGATATTGATATCTTCTTCCTCAGAGGAGGAAAATGATCTGATTTTAGAAGCAAAATGATGTAGGGAAATTCAAAAAGAGTAATTATCTTATACAAATGATGTTTGAGAGGAAGAATTGATATAGAGTAAGTAGATGGCAGAGGAGGGTGGGGAGTTCTGGAACCCTATTGTCATTGGAAATGGGTTAAAGAGGGGATGATGCACATATGCATATATATGTATAGAAATCTTCTGCATTCAGAAATAAATAGAAGGGTAAGGAGCCTAATAGGGAGCAGGATAGGATAAAAGAGAGATATGGAATAAGATAAAAGAAAGAATAGGAGGGCAAGGTAGTGGGTAGAGGAGTAAGGAGCAATAGGAATAGGTGGAGAAGGATAATGAACAAAATAGGAAGGTTGAAAGTATGCAACACATAATTATAGTTTAGAATGGGAAGACTTTACCTATAAAATGGAAACTGGTAACATTAAAAATGTGCATTCAACAAAATGTGACTTTCAGAAAGTGCTGTAAAAATGAGAGATATACACAGACATAAAAATAAAGATCTGCAGTGAAATCAATTATATAAACAATCAGGGATAGTCGTAATCATTATCTTGGAAAAAGTTAAAGTTAAAATCAGATTTAATCAACAGAAAAATTAGGAAACTTCACTATGAGTTGGCCATATTAACCAATAGTTTTAGACAATATAAAAATAACTAGACAGATAAAAAATATGAGAATATACCTGCCTAACTGACACAGGAACTATGTGGATATGAATGCAAATCAGCTGTTATACAAAGTTAGATATTAATAAATGAATGTTGTACATGGGTAGGTAAAGCTAATATATATGTGTGTGTATATATATACATATATATGATGTATGTTTAAGAAATGAGAATTTTTCTTACTAATCTATTTATGTTATGCTATCCCAATTAAATTACTAAAAAATCTTACTGAGTTAGAAACAATTAATAACAGAGTTCCTTTGGAAGAGCATAGGGTCAGGAACTTCAAGGATATCAGGTTAAAAAAGATGTGAAGAAATTAGATTTAGTAGTATCAGATCTTAAACCATAGAATAAGGTGAGAGCAATGTTGAAGTGTAAAATGGATAATTTTGCTTATTTTAAAATTTCTTGTATAAATAAACCTACACAACCAAGAAAAGAGGAAATGCAGAAAATGGGGCAAAAAAAGAAACTCTCATAGATAATCTCCTAGACAGAATAAGATTTTTTTCAGAACATTTTTGTGTTGTAGAAAATAATGAGCTGGTGGATTTAGAAAAATATACAAAGATTTAGGTTTATGAAGTAAGATGTTCTCCATTCTCAGACAGATGAAAAGTGGTAGTAAGTAGAG